>JADLZN010010578.1:0-219253 GCA_018155175.1 Sinocyclocheilus anophthalmus
GGCCGCAAAAAAAAAAGTGCTTGTGGTGCCTGTTTTTACAATAAATATTGTTTATATGTTATATAATGTGTTTTTTTTTTTTTTTTTGCTTTTGTTGGGGGGTGTATGTATTGGTATGTGTGGCTAAGGTGTGTAAATAAAAATTGGGCCTCTGTATATTCTCTGTATTTACAATTCTTTATTGGACGTGTTTCTGTGTATATTCAGTGTCAGCAAACTGCTTTATAAAATGTGGGGTTCAGCCTTAGGTACACAACAATCATGCTTGTGTTCATTAATCATTAACAGTATAAATGGAAATTGCTCAGATAAAGTTCTCCATTGTTTCTCATCCAACAGGACATCTACGAGGCAGGCGAAGCTCGCTGGGGAACAGATGAGGTCAAGTTCCTCACTGTGCTGTGTGTGAGGAACAGAAATCACTTACTCCGAGGTATCTGTGCATGCCAGATAATGACCGAAATACTCCTTCCCAGTTTTGTGATTGTTCTAATGTAACAGTAGAAAGCAGCACAGTGGGAAAATGACCTTATATGACAATGAAGTAAGCTCATGACTTCCACCTTGTGGTGACTGGATTTAAATAAAGTTGTTTGGAATAGATGTAGGCCTACTTCTCATACTGGTCATGTAAATTATGTGCAGTACCGTGTTATTTTACTATTATTTATATATACTACTATAGTTTTTATTAATATTTTGAATGAGCATTTTACATTTTCAGTTTAGTTTCAATTTAATTTTAGTAGTTTTGTTATATGCTTTCGTCATTTTTATTTGTTTTATATATAGGATTAATTAACATGTACATTGGTTAGTTATATTTTTCTGCTCCTTCACTCGTTTTATTTAAAAATGCAAAATGACCATTCATTCAGCTATTTATTTTAACTAGATGGTGCTAACTGAATTAAACATGCAACGTTGTGAGATCATGTGACAACTATAGTTGGCTGTTTCAAGTAGTATTAGCCTACATCAAGCACATTCTCAACCATTTTTCTTTTCCTAGTGTTTCAGGAGTATCAGAAGATTTCTGGAAGGGACATTGAAGACAGCATAAAGAGGGAGATGTCTGGCTGCCTGGAGGATGTATTTCTGGCAATAGGTCTGTCGTGAGTATTGCAATATTTGAATTATCTTCACACATTTTCAATTGCATACTGTGATCTAAAAAGCTTCTCTTAACCCTTGCAGTGAAATGCTTGAAAAACAAGCCAGCATTTTTTGCTGAAAGGCTTTACAAGTCAATGAAGGTAAATGGAAATGCCAGCTGATCTAATATTTGCACACATTAGGGATTTTACCAGTACAAAAGTCATAATTTCTCTCGTTTCTCGGCTCTTAGGGTTTAGGCACCACAGATAGCGTGCTGATCAGGATCATGGTGGCTCGCGCCGAGATCGATATGCTCGACATCAAAGCAGAGTTCCTGAAGATTTATGGAAAGACCCTTCACTCCTTTATAAAGGTGGGACACGGCTGTTTCACTGAGAATATTTGACTAAACACAATATTCAAAAACCATTAAAAACATTACAAATACTCTAACACAATACCTCAGGGATGAAGCAAAGCCAAACTTTTAAGGGAATAGTTCACCCAAAAATTAAAAATTGCTGAAATTGACTCATTTACTTATTCAGTATATAAATGAGTTTGTTTGCTTCATCAAAACAAATTTGGATAAATGCATTCCATCACTTGAGACACCAATGGATCTTCTGCAGTGAATGGTGCCGTCAGAATGAGAGTCCAAAAAGCTAATAAAAGCATCACAATAATTCACAAGTAACCCACACAACTCCAGTCCATCAGTTAATGCCTTGAAAAGTGAAAAATTATGTGTTTGTAAGAACCAAAGCCATCATTAGGATGTTTTACCTTTAAACCATTGTTTCTAGCCAATATACGAGTCCATAATTATTAATTTTTCACTGGAGAAAGCAATTTTATCTATAGAGAATTCGTATTTTAGCTGGAAGCAATGGTTTAAAATTAAGAACATCTTGATGGATTAATTTCGTACAAACACACAGCTTTTTGCTTCACAAAACCTAAATTGATGGACTGGAGTTGTGAGGATTACTTGTGGATTATTGTGATGTTGTTATCAGCTGTTTGGACTCTCATTCTGACGGCACCCATTCACTGCAAAGGACCCATTGGTGATGTAATGATACATTTCTCCAAATCTGTTCTGATGAAGAAATCAACTCATTTACATCTTGGATGGCCTGGGGGTAAATACATTTTTAGAAAAGTTTCATTTTGGGGTGAATAATTCCTTTCATTTCAACTAATTTTGCAGACAAACACAAAAATCCCCACTAAAAGCACTACTAAAGGCAATACTAACATTTAACCCATCATGAAACTCTGTTCTGTTTGTTTATTAGGGTGACACGTCGGGCGATTACCGTAAGATCCTGTTGGAGCTGTGTGGAGGGGAAAAGTAACATGTTCGCCGTGTTTTTTGCTTATTGCCTTGGAATTTATGGGAGTTCTTTATAGATTGGCACATCTTGGTGTTTGTCAAAAAAATAAAAGGAGAAAAGAACAGCCCGTATTGACTGTATTGATCTGTTGTTGTCTCGTTTAATTTCTTAATCTCAGCACACTCGTTGAGGTCCATTTTTGTAATTACTCTGAGTATAATTTGTTTAATGTACAACATCTGTGTGTACTCGGTCCAATTTTACTAATTGCTCACGGTTGTTTGCATAAGCATATGAGATCAGCATAGTTTCTCTGTTTTTCTAGATTACAGGTTTCACAGACTACGTGCCTCAATTTAATCAAGTGCAACATATTAATCATATGAGTGAATGTGGCATCTGTCAGAATTATGGGGAAAATGACTGACAAAAAAAGTGTATTTAAACTTTTACCACTAAGTGGCGCTATGCATGCATTCATGTGCATTCCTCTGAGTTACAAAGAATGTTACTTTTGTGGCTTGAGTTATACATTGTATGTCTATGAAACAGATCAATTAAAAAGTTCCACGAATAGGATACAAAACAAATTAATTATATATGTGTGTGTGTGCACATGTTTATGTGGTTTATGAGGACACAAATTTGTATAATAACATGGGTATGACATAGGTATTACAACGAGAAGGTGATTTATGAAAACATTTTCAGTGTACCCGTAATTCAAAAGGCTTACAAATAACTCAGAATGAGTTTTTTTGAAAATCTAAAAATGCAGAAAGTTTCCTGTAAGGGGTAGGTTTAGGGGTAGGGTTGGTGTAGGGCAATAGAAAATACGGTTTGTACAGTTCCGCCTATGGAGAGTCCCCATAAACCATAAAAACAAACCTGTGTGTGTGTGTGTGTGTATTTACTTATTCATTTATTTTTTTCAAAAAACAGTAAGTAAAAGGAGGTGCTTAATCTTCAGTGAATGTTGACTGTCTACAAACTAAATTAATTTATTTTGGGACATATTTGAATACCGTTTTAAACACTGATTTGCCATTTTTTCTGGCAATAAACACTAAATACTAAAGCATACAAATTAAATTTGAATGACTTGAAAACTTTTATTTATTTGGGGACAAATCATTTTTCTTGCAATAAAAATAAAAACAGACAAATATGTATATATAAAAAAACTAATATAAATGACAAAAACACAACAAAAGTACTAAAATTAAATTAAAATGAAAACTAAAAATAAATAAAAATAAAAATAAAATGTATGCTGCTGTATGACTTATAGTTCCAATACAGGCAAGAATGTCAAGACCCTGTTTTCATACCATTTTGTATAGTATTCAAGAAAAAAAAAAGCCTGATAGAGGCCAGATCGATAATCCAGCAAGGCAAATTTTCTCTCTCTCCTGCTCTCTCTGTGTCTCGTGTGTGGTGTGTGTGTGTGCACGCGCATGTTTTTCTACACAAGTCACACCGACTCATGGGGACTAGTGTCACCGTGGGGACCTACATTGGTCCCCATGGGGAAACAAGCTTATAATCCTACAAAATGAGGTTTTTTGAGAATGTAAAAATGCAGAAAGGTTTCGGTGAGGGGATAGGTAGGGTAGGGTTGGTGTAGGGCGCTAAAATATACTGTTTGTACAGTAGGCCTATAAAAACCATTATGCCTATGGAGAGTCCCCACAAGGATAGTGGAAACCAAAAAGTCTGTGTGTGTGTGTGTGTGTCTGAAAAAAATCTGTCTCTTGACTGATGGAGTCAATACTCTGAAATGCAGTGTGTTTGGTCGAACGGTGTTATCTCAAAACTAAGAGTCAGCTTTGTGTTCTACAGCAGATTGTCTGGACCTGCACTGACGTTCAATCCAAGTTTGAAGGTTTTTGTATTATCACAGATGGGCCAACATGGGCAGCAACGTCTTAGAAAAATTAAAGCCTTTGTTTATCGCCTGTGCAATGGAACACAATATCTCTGTCGACCCACTAAATTGTCTGACAGCAATGGTTTAAAAGAAACAAAAAATCCAGACAGGAACAGTTTGTAAATCTCAAAATTCAGCAAGCGGCCGAAGCACTCGGGGACACGGGAATGAGTTTACAGCAGGAGATTTGATTTCACAGTAGTTAAAGTGGGTCATGGCTCTCAGCAGTGAAAGAGCTGGTGAACCTGGTCAACCAGCATCATTTTGTTAGCTGAGGAAGTCTTGCTATAGGGAAGTCGTGGCCTAATGGTTAGAGAGTCGGACTCATAACCCAAAGGTTGTGGGTTTGAGTCTCGTACCGGCAGGGATTGTAGGTGGGGGGAGTGAATGTACAGCACTCTCTCCCACCTTCAATACCACGACTGAGGTGCCCTTGAGCAAGGCACCGAACCCCAACTGCTCCCCGGGCGCCGCAGCATAAATGGCTGCCCACTGCTCCGGGTGTGTGTTCACTGCTGTGTGTGTGCACTTTGGATGGGTAAATGCAGAGCACTAATTCCTAGTATGGGTCACCATACTTGGCCACACTTCACTTTTTTTTTTTTTATAGTTTAAAAGTCTGATGAGGACACCAGCATCCTAAAACACATATGCTTGTAACCACCAATATTGTATCTTTTTATCAAGGAGGACAATTATTAATTATTTAGCCTTTCCTCTTTTTACACTTGTGTCACTGCTCTCTGAAGTGTATTTATACAGTGACCCCCAAAAATATTTGGACACATTCTGGTTCTCAGACATTAGTGGATTATGTCCAGTGTATAAGATGAACTACACATGTGGTTATTCTAATAGGAGACCTGTATGAACTTGAGGGGAACTGAACATTCACTTAAAGGGGTCATATGATGCTGCTAAAAAGAACATTATTTTGTGTATTTGGTGTAATGAAATGTGTTTATGCGGTTTAAGGTTCAAAAAACACATTATTTTCCACGTACTGTACATTTTTCTCCTCTATGCCCCACCTTTCTGAAACGCGTCGATTTTTACAAAGCTCATCGGTCTGAAAAGCGAGGTGTGCTCTGATTGGCCAGCTATCCAGAGCGTTATGATTGGCCGAATACCTCAAGCGTGTGATAGAAATGTTACGCCCCTTACCATATTGTGATGCCCTGTCCGGCCGGAGTGACGAGACATAAACATTAAAACCCATTATAAACGAGGCATTTGCTGCATCCAGTGGGGACATAATTACGGATTATAATGACTTATACTGTCTTTTTATGCATTGTGCTGCATCGTGCCGTGTAAACATAAAACCAATGACAAAATGACAAACAACAAGTGCTACTCTACACTGCTCAAAACTCGTGTTTGAATCATCAGTGGCAAATCCTTTAAATATGAAAACGTACTTACAGTCTTTGAGTCAGAACAGCCGGCATTGTAGCCTACTCTTCCAGGATCAGGAAACAGTCCTCCATAAAATGCGCTGGATACATCTGAAAATTTGGGTTGAACTGTTCTGGAACAGTGTGTAAATAGTGTTGTAAATACAACTGATTTCTAGTCGTGTCCTTTTTTTGGAAGGCCAAACAAAGTCGTTTTGTTTCACAACGAAACGGCATCACACGGCGTCAATGACATTTATACTAATTTATACTTTTTTGTCCATGACTAAGTGTCTAAACTTCTTGTACAGAGAGTCCAAGTCTTAGACCTCATTGACATTGACTGCATTTTAACGTAATTAAATCAAGGAAAATGAATAAAACATATATAAGTTTTAGCACTATTTGTAATATAACAAATACAAAATTATATTATAAATAATTTGTCATGAATATATTTGAACTAGCCCTATATAATATTCTGAAACTTATTGTTTATTATGTATGTATAATATGATAGTATATATATATATATATATATATTAATTATATATATATATATAATATAGACTCTATAACAAATTATCCAGTCATTTATTTATTAAATGCCGTTATTTATTTTAAAACAGCAAAATGGTTTATGGATTTTTTTTCTCCTGAAAAGTACACAGACTTGTCTTACCAAACGTCTGTAGCTGTCTTAAAAGTAATACAGAGGTCTATCAAATCGTTGTCTGAGATATGTGCTCAGTGAAGTTTTGACTGAATCTCAGAGGAGAATGACACTCATAAGAAAAACAGACTTCATCTTTTAAAAGAGAGGTCTGTGTGATATATGAACTCATAGTGATATATGAACATGTTAGAAGTTAAAACAGATGTTATGGAAGGTTATTCTTTAGTCCTGCAAAATGCATTTGAATCTTTTGGGGGGCATTTTTAATTGTCTTTTGGCAGATCATGTTCAAATAACCCCTCTTCCTCTCACCAGAGTGTCCTGTCATATATCATAGGAGGTGTATGTGTGTTAAACCTGTTTGTGGCGGCAGTGTGAAGCTGCAGTCAGTCAAGACCCACCTGATCCCTGTTAAGTTCATCTGAAACAGTGGAGGATCTTTGAAGGTCAAGTGCTCCCTGAGCAGCTACATTATTCCTGATCCTTTTCTCATTCTTTCTTTCTTTCCTGCGGTAGAGGGTCAGTCAGAAGCCGAAGACCTCTTGCTGAAAGAGAGCTCTTGAAGCTCTGTGTGTGAATAGAGGACATTTTACCTCATGCCAGATGTTTCGTGAGGGGGACTGATGGGTGATGTGGAACGACTCTTTGAATAACAATCTGGGGGCCGTTTCCAGCCCCCTTTGCTCACATCCTCACAAAGCTTCAGTGTTACTCACTGCTGGCCTCAAATACACAGCTGCACCTAATTTTTAGACTTCATCACCCTCTCTTCCTCTTCCTCCTCCTCCTCCTCCTCCTCCTACTTCACATCTCTCATTCTCTCAGACTTTGAGCAAGTGAAATGAATAAAATGTATTCCCCAGTATTTCAAGTATAGGGAAAAAATCAGGCCAAAGAACGTGCGTAGCAGTAAATGGATGTACAGTTGGAAAATCTAAGGTCCAAATATAGATTGTCTTTTCCCACATGGGACGATGTCGCCGTAATAGTTGTACAGAACACCACGGTTATATTCATAGCTCAATACATATTTTTTTTGCTGTAATTGGGGACATCAGAGCTCATCTTTGCTTGGACGGTGTAATATTGCAGATTGTTATGATTCACACACCAGCACCAAAAAAGCTGAAGGGTGAAACAGCACAGCAAATGTAAACGCTCGTAATATGATGTATTTTCATGTGGAACATGATCTACATCAAGAAAAAAAATGCAGGATAGGGCTTGATTTTATCCATTGGGAATATATTGGATTTTGAATGTGAACGTTATTTACTGTTGGAGGAGGTGAAAAGTAAGAGGAAATCACCAAAAAAGGAAAGTCATTTCAGAGGAAGAGCAAACACATTTTGAGAGTACATTATATATATATATTTAAATAACTGATGAATCATCCACAATAAAATACAGGCCTGTTGCATAAATTTCTTAGTATTACAAGTTGTTCATCTATTTTTAAGACTGGTCATAACCTTTTTATTTCATTATTATTATTATTATTGTGAAAACCTTGGTCTAATTTTGAGAATGAATAAAGTTAAGGCTGATCCTTTAGCTAACTCGTTCTTAAGACATTATTCTTATTTATTGTATTTTTACCTTTTACATTTAGATTACCTTTGCCATCATCTAATGCTCATTTAAAGTTAATCTTTAAAAACACTAATTAATTACACTGTTAAATGCACTGATTTTTAGCAAATCTCAAAGTGAATACCCATTTTTATGTACACTGTACATTGTGATGTTGTGATGCATGAAATTAACTTGTATTTTAGTTTGTAGTGTCTTATTTTTAATTTGAATTTGAAAATGTTCGTCCAATCATATTCCTCAGCCCGAAGTCTATGATAGGCTGTCCTACCTGCCTGTCAAAATATGTATTTGCATACCCTCTGCGCACCCTGTTTGCGCAGACAAGATACGCGAGTTCCATCATGTTTTGCAGACCAAGCGAAAAATGGGAACAGCCCTTTATTAATGTAAGATTAGCGCTTTGTAGTTTTCTCACCAGTGAATGAGGACATAAGGGGTAATCTGACAGCTTGGCATTCAACCCTTAACCAATGGCCTCGCTCTATATGTGCTGCCTGTGCACGTCCAGTGTTTTGGAGGCAGGATGGCTTGGAGAGTGATTGCAGGGAGGGTGGGATTTCAGCTTTCCAAAGCTAGATTGCTATTGCTAGTCTCTCTGAAATCACCCACACTACCCTAAAGGGGTCATATGATGCGATTTAATTTTTTCTTTCTCTTTGGAGTGTTACAAGCTCTGGTGCATAAAGAAGATCTGTAACGTTGCAAAGACTAAAGTCTCAAATTCAAAGAGATATTCTTTATAAACGTTAAGAGTCAGCCACGCCTACCTAACACGGCTCAGTTCTAACACGCCCCCACCTACCTACGTCACGATCTGGGAAGATTACCATAACGCCGCCCAAATGTTCACGCAAAAAGAAAGAAGGCGTAACTTTTAGTCTAGCTGTAGTATAGTAGTGTTGTTGCCGCTGCCATGTCGTGAAGGCACTGTGTGATTCGTTGTGAAAGCGAAACTACTTTGTTTGGCCTTCCAAAAGAGGGCGATATCTGGTTCGTCATGCCTGGAGCTGATCCGTGCTGGTCGCTGAGGAAATACAATAACTTTGCGCTGTGGATGCCAGATCAGCTTTAAAGTGTGCCAAAGCGAAAGCCAGCCCGGGTCGTCACCATGTGGTTGCGAAAGCCCGCCGGAGCTCCTTTCCGTCGAATCCGCACCTACTCTACTCTAGCCCTACGCCTACTGCTCATCTAGCCCTCCGGCCTTTCCGCACTCTAGTCCCCAGGCCTCTGCTCATCTAGGCCGCCATGTGTGCTGTTCATTGTGAAAGCGAAACTACTTCGTTTGGCCTTCCAAAAATGGACGCGACTAGAAATCAGTGGTTAAGTTGTATTTACAACACTGTTCCAGAACACTTCAACCCAAATATTCAGATGTGTCCAGCGCATTTTATGGAGGACTGTTTCTGATTCTGGTAGAGTAGACTACAATGCTGGCTGTTCTGACTCACAGATTGCAAGTACGGTTTTTATATTTAAAGAGGTTTTTATATTTATATTTAAAGCGAGTTGTTTGGGCAGTGTAGAGTAGGGCTTGTTGCTTGTCATTGTTGTTCCGATCACAAATGCAGACATGGTTTTTTGTTTACGTGGCGCGATGCAACGCAACGTGTAAAAAAAAAACAGTCATTATAATCAGTAATTATGTCCACACTGGATGCAACGAATGCCTCGTTTATAATGGGTTTTCATGTTTTTGAATCATCGCTCCGGCCGGACAGGGCATCATCACAATATGGTAAGGGGCGTAACATTTCCGTCACACGCTTTAGGTATCCGGCCAATCACAACACACTAGATAGCCGGCCAATCAGAGCAAAGCGCGCTTTTCAGAGCGATGAGCTTTGTAAAAAATCAACGCATTTCAGAAAAGCAGGGCATAGAGGAGAAAAAATTATGTACAGTATTTGGAAAATAATGTGTTTTTTGAACCTTTAACCGCATAAACACATTTCATAACACCAAACACACAAAATAATGTTCTTTTTAAGCAACATTTTCATATGACCCCTTTGAACTAGATTACTAAACATGAACTAACAATGAAATATACTTCGAAAGCATTTATTAGTTGTATCTGTTAATGTATGTTAGTGTATCTGTTATGTTACTGTAAAGTGTTACCATTTGTTACCAGAGTTATTCATAAATTGGGTGGCATGTTGGGAGGCAGCTGTCTTATTCCTAGAGGAAATGGAGAATTGACTCCTCTGATCCGTGGCGATAAATTCCAGATGTGTTTGAATGTTGTCAGACCGACGGCCTTGTCCACGTTGACCTCTGTGCTGACAACACCAATCACAGCTCTGAGAATTGGCGGCCGCTGTACGAACGAGGCCTGCTGAGTTTCTATGTTATCAATAATGCAAAAGCTCCGGTGCTTTCGCCTGCAGTCCATGTCTCTTATAACCCCATTTGCACCTCAGATCCCTGCTTTGCCTTCCTGGAGACTGCAGCCTGTAAAGTGTGGCTGCTCTCTGTCTGCTCAAACATTGTCACTTTGGCATTTGAGTTCACAAAAGGAAATGCTACTTTAAGCCACACATGCTGAGTTTAATGCCATTTTTTGTCTTTCTTAGTCACCTTTAGACAGTTTTTCTGTGCTTTTGAGGCTCTGACTGCTGACGTGTATGTTATTGAACAGACTGTAGGTCTGTTATCAGATCAACATCACATATATGTAACACACTTGAACATGTTTTGTGTTTCCTTAATAAAATGTGGTCAAGGCTGGAACAGAGCGTGTGATTTGAGATATGTGCATGTGTGATGTATTGGAGAGTGCAAGCAGGTGATAAGAATTGCTCTGAATTGATTATTCTGTCAGAGGAGGTAAAGATCTGTACCTGCTTCATCAAACAACACTTCACCCCCACAGATTTATAACAGCCAGGCACCCCCTCTGCCCGCCACCACACTGCAGGAACCAGCTCAGCAACTCTGCTGGAAACAACAGCTTACATGACCATTTACTGTATGAGAAGTATATTTTTGTGTATTTTCGTGCTGGTCACCTAGACTTACATGGCCAGGCTTTTGATTACTGGTACAAAAGCCACTTTTCAGCTCGTTCTAGGCCAGAAACATCTGTTTTGAGACCGTCTGACCAGCATGTATATTGCCATTTCTTTTTTCTTTCAAAGCTGACTTTTCAGCAGCCAATACTTTAGTAAACAGTGTCACCTGATCCTTCAGAAATCATTCTAATATGCCGAATTAGTGCTTTAAGAAACATTATTTATTATTATCAGTGTTGAAAACAGAAAACATTTCGAGTTTATTGAAACTGAAATTAAGTGTTATGTTAGAGCAGTAATGTAATCTTCAGCAGAATTTAGAAGATGCACACATGTACACACAAATTCAAAGCTTTGAAACGGCAACATAATTTGTTTAATTCCAGGTGAGTGCCAATTCAACTCAATCTAATGAACAAAGAGGATAATATTTTGCTCTTCTTGGGAGTTGTGTTTTATACAGTCTCTTTGGAGTTTGCATCACTAGCGTCATGCTAGTATATACATATGATGCATATGCTAGTCAGCCAGCTCTACCTGCAGAAATACCAACTAGACCATTATATTACTCAATTTAAATTGAGTTAGACCATTTTCAGGATGATCCGAACTGGCATAAGCTGTTTTTTTGTTTATTTGTTTTTCCCCAGCAAGAAAATAATTTCATCTGTTGAACGGTCTTCTCACAACCAATCACCTGTGAAAAAAACAGGCATATGCGGGTAGGTATGTTTTGACGTGGGATGATGGTTTATGCTGGTCCTTTGCTGGTTTATGCTGGCCTTTTGCTGGTTTAAGCTGGTCCTATGCCAGCACTGCCCAGCCAAAACCAGCAAAACAGACAAGCATAAACCAGCAAAGGACCAGCTTAAACCAGCTCATGACCAGCTAAAGGATCATCTTAAACCAGCATCCATGCTTCAAAACATACCTAACCAGCGTATGCTGTTTTTTTCAACAGGGTAAGTGGAAAATATCACTAAACAATGTGACATTTGGGGCCTCTGTGATGAAATTGAGCTTTCAATGATGGACTAACATGGATTCTAACAAGTTCCAAATGTTAGAATCCAAGAGATTCGTTCAGGATCCCTGTGGGGAGATTCAGTTTTATGCCCTGGATGGAAAAAAAGTGAAAACAAAATCAATCCACAAAGCCATTGTAAAATATCACCAAGTCAGCAGTTGTGACCAAAGCATTTAATGTCCTAAATCTGATGTACCCTTTTACTTCATGTAGCCCAAACCTCCCCCCCCCCCCCCCCCCCCCAAAAAACCAAAAAAAAAAAAAAAAAATACAGTTGTAATAATCAAAGGGGTTTCTAACACAGTACGGACTTACAGTATAGTGATGTGGGATTATCTGTAAACGACCACGACGGGGTGGTTGGGGAGTATTAGTATTAGCAGTTATTAGCGTGTGGCATTTGAGAGGTGGTGAGCTAATCAGTGCTAATCGTAGCAGAGCAGTGTCTGTGTTCGCTGTTGCGATCTGTGGTCATACTGTAAGCGGAGCGTTTTAGCTGTGGTGTTGAACAGCTTCATTACACAAGCTGTGAGCTGGACATCGCTGTAATTATTGAGAGAGCGGTTTTCTGCGCCTGCCTTTATCATTTTGTCAGCCAAAGTAGGCTATTACTGTTATTCTGCTGCTCTACACATGGATTTAGAGTTTCACCTTTTTGCCATTTTTACTGGAAATGATAGCGAGATGTTAAAACAGATGTTACTGCCTTCATTCACAGCGATTAGCTGTTGCTTGGCATTTTTCACCTCATTTGCCTCACGTATTTCTTAACCTTCTCATGCTCTTACCGCTTTCTCTGTGCCAGTCAAATGGATGCATAGCGGTGAGGTGGGAACGTGGCACAGAAAGAGTGAGCACATCTTTAGTTTTCAAGCCACCTCCAGCCCCGTTTTATTTTAAGTTCATCTCTCTCAATAATTCATAACCTCTGTCCCAAGAGCGCACAGTAACATGTCCACAAGTCTCATAGCCCCTTTATCAGCAGCACCACGCTGTTCATTCTAATCACCCTCTGTCCTGTTGACCACTATTTATTTATATTACTGAGCTACAGTGGCCACAGTGGTTGAAAATAGGACTGGGCCTATATATCTTATTTTTGTTCACTTATTTTTTTATTTTTTGGGGAATATTTATCAGGTGACATTTCTTCACATTGTTGTTCATGAGTTTGTAGTCAATAAGATTTTGTGTTTTTTTATGTTTTTAAAATATGTTTTTATGTTCACCAAGGCTTTTATTTGATTATAAAATACAGTAAAAACAGCAATATTTGTGAAATATACGTTACAGAGTAGAAACCATGATACATTTTTTTCTGGATTCTTTGATGAATAAAAAGTTAATAAGAACAGCTTTTGTTTGAAATAGAACACTTTTGTAACATTTTAAATATTGATGCTCACTTTTAATCAATTTAATGCACCATTGCTGAATAAAAGTATTAACTAAAAAAAATATGTAATTAAAACAAAATAAACCAAGAAATCAAATTTCACTCATAAATTGCTAGTAAATTTCACAATTAAACAGCAAGTAACACATTGAAATAAACTGGAGATTTTGAAGTAGAAAAACTGAAATAGAATTTTCTTGTAAAACATACTCCAATAAATTTATTTGCAGCTACAGTGGATCTAAACTACAGTGTCATCTGTGTCTACATCAGTATCTACATCTGCATCTATGTCTACAATATATCTATATCTACATCAGTATCTATACATAGAGGCCAATATTTGCTTTGAAGAACGAGCTCCTGCTAAATATTAGTATGATAAGCCCATTAGATGTGCTTAGATAGTGTGAAGAGCATTCACAGTGGTTTTCATTTTTGAAGGTGTATTTATATATGTGTGAATCCCTGAATGACCTGGTATCAGAAGCCTAGCTAAATTAATTTGATTCCACCTGGTAACAACAGTCTTCAGATGGGAAGACTGGACACTGTATATACTCCTTTATTTTAATGTCTGTCTGCGTAAGTGATTAGGATTCTCTGGAGGATCACTAGTGCCCGCTACTACAGTACCATTGGCTCATTGGATGGGTTTGAAGGGTTCATGGCATTTGAGTCAAGGTTGAGACAGGTGATTTTAGGCTTGACTTCTAGATCATTCTGTATTTCCTAGCTTGTGATGATATGGCTAGACGGTTTGACAGTAAGTATAGTAGACATATCAGACAGCATGACTGCTTTACATCATTTACATGTGATTTAAACTCTTATGAGGTGGTTTCTGTAGTTAATTTGACAAAAATAGTCACTAACTAATGAATCAGTGTTACAAATTACTTGCAGTTAATGATTTAACATCTGACTGGATGTTTATGGGGAGGAAAAAAATACAATTCTGGAGATTTCGGTTATTTTGTTCAGGTACTAAGTTTGCATAGGAAGTTTTTGTGAACATTACTATTATTATTATTTTGGTTGTATTTAATGACTTCTTTGTTTATTGACTCACTTAACTTACATAAAGGTTTTATAGAAATTCAACAACATTCAGTTGCTTCATTCACGTAATATAAGGTTAACATGCAGGCATATGACATTATTTAAACAATCAAACAATGCACAATGTGACTGCAGTGTATGAGTTTCCTTGAAAACAACTCTAAATTGGTGGCAGCTATTCTTTACTTGAAAATATGGATAGAAAACTCTGCCATTTCAACTGTTCCCATACCAGACACTGCCTAATATTCAAACTCGATAACCAGTTTTATTTGTGCAATATAGTTACAGGACTCAAACAGGCTAGACATGACAAGCAGAGGTGTCATCTTTTTTTTCTGGAATCAGTGAACTGAGCTCATAAAGAACCCGTCTGGAAAGCTTCCTGGAGAGACTCCATGACTCAAATCAGTCCAGGACAATAGAAAGCAGCGGGCTAACATGGAGGGCGAAACCCGGATATTACTGCGCTTATCAGCGAGGAAGAGCTCATCAGGGTTCATTTGTACTCTCAAAGAAACGGACACTAAAATCCCTATCAGCCAGACTGAAAGGAGTGAGCTTTTCCTATTAATTCTGACAGAGGGAGCATATGCTTCATCTGAATCAGTATGCAGTTTTCAATCTGAAATCCATAACCTCCCATCTGAAGATGAAAGGAACAATGGCCCATGGACAGTCTGCCAGCTTTCGCACAGGAGTTTGGTGGTGTGTGAATGAGTAAATAGGGATGAGATATTGTGTCAGGTCAGGACTGTTATCAGTGTTTGACAGTGTATTCTCTCACACAATGTGTGCATGCATGTCTTTCCGTGTGCCTGTCGGCAAGAAGAATCATCACTTGCCATGTGGGCCGGGGGTCAGATTAACAGAGCCAGGATGTAATTTGCTGAAACCTAATACCTAAATGTATTCATTTTAATTGTTATATTTGTCTATATATACTTTCAGTTTGCTTTTCCCCAGACACTTTCTACTCCTTGTTTCTTGAATCTATATTAAAAGTACTACATACTGTTTGGGACATTGAATGATACTTTAAAACATTCGATCAGACCAAATTGATGTGTTTCTCCTGGTTCCCGCTAAGCAGAGAATAAAATTAGGCTAGTTCTTTAGAGTTGAGAAACACAGCTTAGTTTGACTCTGGTCTCCCAGTGAGAGATGTGAGGTTTGGAGAGCAGGGGGTTGTTTGTATTTCTTCATGTCAGATATTTCATGCACAGAAGTGCTCAGAAGGAGGTTTCAGGGTGGTTTGGTTGCAGAAAGCTGGGCCGCAGTTTTATAGACCTTTATTTAACTGGTGCTCAGTTTATCCTATAAATGGCACTGAGTGCGACACAGTCTTGGCATTCCTCCATCTGAGAAAAAGAACATGGACAGAGAACTTCCAATGCCTTCAAAAAATAACATGGCATTAGGGATGTGCAAAACTACATACATCTGTCTCTGCGTGTATATGGCTGTAGCGACATCTTGTTTACCATTACCCTGTCTAACGGCTAAAATACAGTTCGCTGTTAGCATTTTGATGTTAAAGCACAGGCATTCAAATATAAAAACCTAAAGAGGACTACATTTGTGTGTGTGATTTGCATTTTGCTCTAGTTGTGAGTGTTACTACATATTTTGTGCATGTTTACTTTGGTAAGAAAGAATCTGGTGGGGAGAAAGAGAGCAGTCTCCAGACAGCAGGCACAGGGCTGTAGCACCTGCCGCAGCAACGTGAGTCCCAGCCTGCAGCGTTAAATATTTACTGCTCATCCTCACACATGACAACACAGATCACACAGCGAGCTCCCATCACTCGCTCTGCATCCCTCACTCCTGAATCAGCCCTATCCTCGCTCTTCTTTTATCACTCCTTTTCTCTAGTAAGCTATTTTCTTCACCTAGCCTTTTTTCTGTTTCTAATCACTGTGCTCTTGGTTTGTCACTCACTCTCCACTTTCTAGTGTAAGGTAAACAGCAAAAAAACAGACATGATGATTCTTCTCCAACGCTGTTGTAGCTAAAGGCCTGTTCACAGATCGTGAATTGCTGCTCGCTACTACAAGCCTTTCAACTGAAACAATTCACATATTTTCTTTGCTTGATAGTCAACTTCAACTATGATTGTTGTATGTTGCATCAAACTTATTTATTTATTTGAAGAAGACATTAAAATAATAGAAAAATAATTATTAGATATTTAAGACTAATTAGACTATTAAGACTCATTTGCATTGTGATATTTTTTTTTAGTTAAACACATTTTCCTCCCAAATTATTATAACAAATTCTTATTTAAGAAAATATAATTTTTAATAATTATTTACATTATTTTATTTATTTATAGTAATAATAATAATACAAGCAATAAATACAACAACAACAACAACAATAATAATCTTCTTCTTCCTCTTCTTCTTAATTCCAGCATAATAATAATTTTTAATTAGAGTAGGTTACTGAGATTTAGTTGATTTATTAATTCATTCATTGTTTGTCTGTTTGTTTGTTGAATTACAGGAAATATATTAAGTTTTGCCTTTGTTCAGGTAGGTCAATTTTTGTAGAGCCTGAGGAAATTCTGTAATTACTTGAAGTGAAATTTTGGCAGCAATTTTCATTGTCAGTGCAAAAATGTCCATTGCTCCTGTTTTGCATGGACTTGAAATGCTTCTAGAATGCTTAGACATTACATAGCAGAACCAGAACATGCTGCTGTCCAAAACACACTCTTTATTTCTCGTCCTCTCTCATTTGTTTAGGCTCCGTTCCTGAACACATGCTGCGTCCAGCTATACTCACATAAGCAGAAATGCAGCTGGGATCGACTTAGGTTTTGTTGTGTGTTTGGGTGGTTATAGTGTCTGTAGGCATGCATGAAATTAGTGAGTGATTAGTGTGGCTCACTGCTGAGTATCTGGAGCAAAACTTTACTGAGAGAGCGGTAAGGCTGAGACGCCCAGCTGGGATTTACCTCACTCAATTCTTTTTCTGTTTCTCTGGAGATTTGTTTTTTCCTCATCTTCCTTATTTTCATCTTCCTTGCTGTCTTTTAAGTGTAGTCCCATCTCCTTTCAAACAGTTGGATGCTCCTTCTCTTTTTCCAGCGCTCTTTGCAGGGAGTGTTCAGGAAAAAGAGGAATGAAATGGCAGGCCTCACGCCAAGCTTTTTTTTTTCTTTTTTCCTAACCCATTTAGCATTCACATCAACATTTACGGGTAGTTTTGGGGATGGGAATGTCTTCAAAGATGGTTTGTGCGTGTGTTTGCCTCCTGCTGTGGCTGTCTGTCAGACTCTGACCCTGACCCCTCCAGAGCTCCTGCACTAATATTTATTTAATTTCAAATGGCCAGCACAATGCCGAGAGGTCAGAGAGGAATAACAATCACAAACTGGCAGACGGAGACCAAAGCTTGAGCCCTGACTTCCTGTCTATCTCTCCGTCTAAATATCTGAAGGTATCTCTTTTTTTTTCTAGATGTATTGCTTATCTGTTTGACTGACTGGAGCCTGGGCAGCAGGTCACTTTTTGTATCAGTGAAACTATTTTAGACTTTCAGAATTTTATAATACACACACACACACGTTTTATGGGGACATTCCATAGACGTATACTGTACAAACTGTATTTTCTATCGCCTTACACTAACCCTACACCAAACCTTACCTCTCACAGGAAACTTTGTGCATTTTTATATTTTCAAAAACACGTCATTCTTTATGATTTGTAAGCTTGTTTCCTCATGGGGACCAAAATAAAAAGTTAAAATAACCCCACAAGGTCAACATTTACTGGTATTACTATCCTTGTGGAGACATTTGGTCCCCATAATGTAGGGAATGCTAGGCACACAC
Organism: Sinocyclocheilus anophthalmus; assembly: GCA_018155175.1. Classification (NCBI taxonomy): domain Eukaryota; kingdom Metazoa; phylum Chordata; class Actinopteri; order Cypriniformes; family Cyprinidae; genus Sinocyclocheilus; species Sinocyclocheilus anophthalmus. The sequence goes on from JADLZN010010578.1 coordinate 18,384, forward strand.
ACACACACACACACACACGATTAGCACTGTAGATGTGCATGTTTAGACATTTTCAATGACCCTGTTGAATGGTAGTATACACTAAAACATTTTCTAGTTTTAATAAACCAAAAATATTATTTAACATGAATGAATCAACCTGAATACATTAAGTAGATACTGTTTTATGTCACAAAGAAATGGCTCATGGCTCATATTTAACCCTCAAAAATAAAACAATATAAAATATTAAATGATAAAATAAAATAAAATACAAATATTTTTGGCATTGTGACATTATTTTCATGGCAGCTACACACATTTTCCTTCCAAATTATCAAATTATCATCACCAATTCTCATACATTTATTATTGTCTAGAAATGATAATAAGATGTTTCCAAATTACAGTAGATTACTGAGAATTAGCGGATTGGTTTAATATTCTGTTAATTTTTATAAAAAATAATGTCATCATTCCTGAAGATCTTAATCGTTTGATCTTGTGATTTTGGGATGAAATATGACCATTCTTTACTTTTTTCATTCACCCACATATACTAACATATAATAATTCTATAATAAGACAATAATTCAGCAAATTCAATGAAACTAGAATTAATCATGAAATGAAACTAGAATGAAACATGAAAAATATCATGTTTCTAAATACACATGTTCTACAACAATTTGTACCTTAGTGCAACAAGTCAAAGCAGCAATGCCTCATCCCACACACTGCTGTCCCAGTGATTGATGGGAAATGAAGTTTTGTGGTGGAATGGCCTAAGTCAGCGAGCCAGGAGAAACATGCTGTTCTCCTTCACTGATCTAAATAATTGGAAAGGGTTTACTCAGTTTTTGAATGGTGCTCTGCTAACATGGGGCAATGCGGGCTGGCTAGGGTTTTTTATTTATTTTTTTAATTTTTTTAAATGTGTGCCTGTGCGTCCAATATCCTTGTGTGCATGTTTGTTTGTTCATGTGTGAGAGTGTGAAGACTTGACCTGGGAAGTCTGGGATGTTTCCATTCACCCTCTTGCTCACAGATGATCAGTTTGGACGTCTATACAAAATCTCTCTGTCAATATATAGACTAATATATCTGTTTATGATATATAATTATAATAACCTAGCAAAGTAATTATTTAGCATTAACTACCTACCAAATGTTAGCTAAAATGGGATCAATAGCATATATTACTTTTGTACATGCTGTAAAATTGGGCAGTCACTCCTCTCCTTTGCTACAACTGTTTTAGGTCTTCACTTTTTTGCACTTCAAACCGTAGCTGTTATTTTTCCCTTTAAATCTTTCTTTTACCAGCAATCTTTTCATTGACAGAGATAATTAGTCAGTGACCCGTTTTGCTCAGAAAACAGCAACCGACGAGATAAATGCATTTTGCTGAGGCAACTCCCGGGGGAATAGCTGCCCCGTGCATGATTGTGGGCCGGCTGTAGCTATTACAGAGAAAAGCCCTTAGTTCAGCTCATCTGGAGCTCTGCTCAGCCTGGAATAGCGACATGTTGATTTTCTATTGATGCACTGCAGCGCTCAGGCTTAGCATGAAGAGGAGAGAGAAGAGTTTAAAGATAATTTTCAGTGAGTCTGCCCTCTCTTGGATGACACAAAATCAATATCGTAGAGTGGCCCGGCCCGTCCCACTGCCCATCAGGTGATTGAAAATGGTGAGAGAGGAAGAATCTCTTGGGTTTTTGTGAGGCCGTCAGCAGAGTTTCATGTTGAATGATGCTTCTCTCCATTAAAGTATCCTGTTTAGTGTATTTTAGTGCTATTTTACCATCAGCAGTACCTGGCTCTTTTTGTGTGTGTATGTGGGGATTCACAAGGATACAAACACATGCACAATCTGAATGTACATTCACACAACTTTATTTTACCAAGGCTGAATCTTTTCAGAAACGTGTCCCTTATTAAGGATAATGAGAAGACCCTGATACAAATGAAGTAATATAAAGCAGAATAACAGTAAAAAAACACAAATAGCTGATGTATTAGAAATCATACTTTTTCCTAATGCCTTATAAAACAACTCATAATCAGGTGTTTTATTTTTTTAGGCCGAAGTATATTGATGTTGTTTGTTATATTACTTTTAATAACCTTTTATAGTAACATTATGATATTATATTAGCATTTATTTAAAATTGTTAAAATCAAACCATAATAATAATAATTAATAATAATAATAACAATAATTTGTATTATTTTTATAATAAGTTAAATTATTTTTATATTTATATGTATATCATTTTGTTTCTGATAATACCCTGACACTGACAATCATATAAAGCAGAATAAACAGTTTTTTTTTTAAATAATACTAAGCTTAATATTTTTATATTTATATGTATGAGAAGGCCTCACCACATCAGCAATTATTTTTTTTATGAATTTATTTAAGTTAATCATTTTTATATATTTTAAAAACTATTATTAGTAGTAGCAGTATTGTAGCATTATTAGTAGTAACACTGATAATAATACATTTTTTTTTTTAAATGTATATTTATATTTGTAGTTTGATTTATATTTAGACCACTTGTGTGTGTGGCCCCCTCGTCTGAGGTTAGATGAGTCATGGTGTCTGAGCTGTCCCCTTCACAGCCGATTGGCAGCCTGCCGTCAGTCTCTCTCTCCCTCCGAGAGAAGCCGAAGGACTGAGGAGGAGAGAAAGAGGAGGAGCGGCACAGGGATTTGGTTTGCTTCAGTGCTTATTAGGATTTAGCCCTGATTTGGGCTCGTTTGGGGAAAGAAGGCACTCAGGTTGCATTTAGCCAAGCTGTGAATGTCTCCATTTGGCCTCCAGAGCTTTAGCTCAGTGCTTGCTAACCGGGCAAAACATTTCAGGTCACAGTTTTCTTTTATGTAACCCCTAAGGAGAGCTTATAACCCTGGCGAGGTAACAGCTGTAGACAATATACAGCTCAGAAGTTTCCAGAAGGCACAATAAGAGCTGGTTAGAGCCAGAGTGATTTTAGAAATTAATTGAGAGCGTGACTAGGGATGCATGCTGTTAAATGAAGGAGGAAGAGTTCATAGCCAACCTGGAACCATTACCCAACCGGGAATCCTTTAATCTGAAAAGTAAGGGGGAAATGCCTCCTAATACCCTGCCCTAAGAGACTTTTTATTATTTTTAATATTTCCATTTTATTTTATTTTATTTATTATTTTTAAAATTCACAAAGCATCAGAATCATAGCAAAATGGAACATATTTGACGTTTAAAATATAGCTATTTGGAGCAGGATAGACCAGAGATTTCAAATAATTTTTACATGGTTAGAGAGAGGTTGTATCATTTTGCTACAGGTTCAGAGATGGGATTCATTTATTAGAGCAGATTTATCTATTTCTAGAATTGTCTTGTGATTGATGAACCTTTTAAACATAAAAATGATTATTAAAATTAACATAAAACATACTGTAAAAAATAACATAAAAATTATTACGTTTTTATAGGCAGTCCATTCTACTGCACTGTAGTATTGTTGGTTCTATTTCAGCAATTTCTCAGTAAAGAACGACAGTTTGGCAGAAGTGTCCATGATCTCGCTGGCCTCCAGGACAGGAGTAGACAAGCCCTGAACATTTCATCGACTCATAACGACTTTTTGATATCATGCTCTCCGACAATGACTCTCACTCTCTTCTTGTATTTTTTCTGTCTGTCCCTTTTAGATGATGTATGTATTTTTCAATGCCTTAAAGTGCCCCTATTATGCCTTTTCGAATATTACCTTTCATACACTTTAGGTATGAATATGTACCTTTAAGGTATTGATATTCACCTTTTAGTGGTAAATAAGGTACAAAGGTGTGCCTTCTGAAAAGGTACCGCACAAGTGACAGGTTTTTTTTTCTTTTCTCCCCAGAGTGCTGGTTTTTATAAACATGTGTTTCTGAATTCTGATTGGATAAGCAATGTTTGAAGGCTCTAAAAGTAAATGTATGCACATTAATGTTGGCACATTTCCTGAATTTGTTTTTTGGTTGGTTTGGTTTTTTGGGTGAACTATCCCTTCAACCCAATATTGATGCTTTCAGTTTCTGAGAAATATGTTGTCTTTCCATGGCCTAATATATAGCACCCTAAAAGCATGGTTTGTGAACTGCTAATTGTGTTTGTTCTAGGTTATTAGATTCTATGTTCCTGCACAGAAAGTGTAGCTAATTATGTTGTCGTTACAGCGGTCCACCGCATGCACAGTATTGTTCTGAAACGTTAACGGCACATCTGTCATAGACATCCAAATCCAAGAGGAAAACAAAGAGCTTCGGTTTTACATCTCACTCCCAACGCCACCTTCATTCCTGAAGAGATATCCGGCTCCTTTGTCTGCCAGATACACTCTGCTCTCTCATGACAAATGAGGCCTGTCATTGTTTAGAGCCCTTCAGGAATAGCTCCTTATGTCAATGTCCAACTCTAATACATTCGGGGAATGGTTTTTGTCGTGTTTTCTTTATGATGATGCACGCATAATCAGCTTTAGCATGTAGTTATTTATTAAAACACTTTTCAGCTACGCAACATGAGCGCTAACTCCTCAGCAGTAAAACACACAACCCAACATGCCTGATTTGCATTACCTATACTGACAGGTGATACAGCCAATAGGAACAGAGAATACGCTGTTTCTGACATATGATTGGCTGAGCCAAACGTAAGAATACTACATCCCCCTTCTTATAAAATAATACAACAAAGTACAAAATTCTGTGTAACATATTAAGTAAAAGAAGGAATTCAGTTTTCAGATTATATGCACACTAGTATGCTAATAAACTATTAGACTGAAGTGCAAAGAATACCGTGTATTCGCATAGCCATCTATGACAATCTCACATACACATGAATATAAACTGAATTGAACATTTGGAATGCATTGAACATTGCATTTTCTTTTGAAAGGGCAGCGATCCGCCTACACCCTTGTACAATCACAGATCCAGAATGACTCTGGGTTTTATCTGTCGTCCATATCTGGTTCTGTAAGTAGTGCATTTGGGCAGCCCATCAGTGTGGTCAGGTGCATGTACAATGTCATTGTGTGGTCTACTGTTGGTTGATGTTGCACATAGTTCAGCACCTTCATTCCTTACTGATATGTCAGAACTGTCAATTTGAGATTCTTTTGTGTCCAGGAGGTGGCGTCTGTTTCGTCGATACTCCTGTCCATCAGCAGTACGCAGATGATATGATCTCTCAGAGTTGGCTGCTCTGACGATAACAGCTGGCTTCCAGTATCCTTGCTCCTGCACTCTAACTGCCTGTCCATCCTTGAGCTGAGACAAAGGTCTTGCTGATCTGTCATAGTATCTCTTCTGGTGTTGTTGCTTGTGCAGCCTCTTTGCTCTGACATCCTTAAAGCTGACAACCTTTGGCAGGAGGTGCTGATTGGTATTGGGTAAGGTTGACCGCAGACGGCGACTCATTAACAGCTGAGCTGGGGACTTGAATCCATCAACAGGGCTGTTGCGATACTCCAGGAGACTAAGGTATGGGTCACTTTTGTCAGCCTTGGCTTTTCCCAGTAACATCTTTGCAGTGTGCACAGATTTCTCTGCTAGACCATTACTTTGTGGGTGGTATGGGCTTGTGGTAGTATGTGTAAATTCCCATGTTTTTGCAAATGATTCAAACTCACCAGAGCTGTACTGGGGGCCGTTGTCTGAGATGACAGCTTCGGGAATGCCGTGCCGTGCAAAAGAAGCCTTTAATTTTCTTATCACAGCAGCAGAGGTTGTACTGTGGAGCTTGTCCAGCTCAAAATATCTGCTGTAATAGTCAACTGTCACAAGATAGTCCTCGTTGTTCCAGGTGAACAAATCAGTAGCCACTACTTGCCATGGCCTATCTGGGATTTTGTGACTGATCATGGGCTCTTTGGTGTTGGAGGGGCGATACGTGAGGCAGACCGAACACTTGCTGATGATGTTCTCAATTTCTTTCCCCATCCCAGGCCAGAACATGATGTCACGGGCCCTCTGCTTGCTCTTCTCGATGCCTAGGTGACTGGCATGTATGCGTGACAGCATGTCTGAACGAAGGCTTGTGGGAACGACAATCTTCTCACCTTTGAATATTATTCCATGCAGGTATGAAAGCTCATCACGGTGGTTCCAGAATTCAGACACACTCAGGGGACACTTTCTTTTATCTTCAGGCCAACCTCTTTGTATGACTCCTTTCAATATCTGAAACTGTGGGTCCTTTTCGGTTTGAGCTCTGATTTCCTCCAATTTTGAGTCACTGACAGGAAGGCTGCTGTACACTGTGTGCACCTGAATATCCATTCCTTCACTGAGGCTCGTATTCTGGTCAGACAACGACTTTCTGGATAATGTGTCTGCAACAGGGATGTCCTTGCCTGGTCGATGTATTATGGTGAAGTTATACTTCTGAAGTTGAAGGATCATCCTCTGAAGCCTTGGGGGAACTGATGCCAGAGGCTTCCGCATTATTGATTCAAGGGGCTTGTGGTCACTCTCAACAACGACTTGACGGCCATAGATGTATTGATGGAAACGCTTACAGCCAAACAGTTTTGCAAAGAGTTCTTTCTCTATTTGAGCATAGTTGATTTCACTCTCAGAGAGGGACTTTGATGAGTATGCGATAGGTCTTCCATCCTGCATCAGTACTGCCCCGAGCCCGTACTTGGAGGCATCGACCTGTAATCTGATCTCTCTGTGAGGATCAAAATAGGCTAAGACTGGGCCTGGTTCACATGTGAGTAGCTCTTTCATCTTCTTGAAAGCTTTGTCGTGTTGGACATCCCAAACAAACTCACTTGACTCCTTAAGGAGCTGTTGCAGTGGTGCGTTGACATCGGAAAGGCCAGGTGCAAATTTGGAGAGGTAATTGATCATACCTAGCATACCTAGTCTCGAGTTCTCCTTTGTCTTTAGGTGGTTCCATGTCTCTCACAGCAGCGACTTTGGCCGGGTCTGGCTTTACCCCTTCAGCAGTGAGCAGATGCCCAAAATAGCTCACCTCTGTAGCACAGATCACGCTTTTTTCTGGATTGAGCTTGACTCCTCTCTCTCTTGAACGCTGAAGCATAACATGGAGGTTTTCATCATGCTCTGCTTTGGTCTTTCCATAAATGAGAATGTCGTCGACTATGGCCATGACCCCATTCAAACCTTCATACGTTTCATCAATTTTTCGCTGGAACTCGTCTTGGGCTGAAATCAGTCAGAAGGGGAGGCGTAAGAAACGGTAACGCCCAAAGACCGTGTTGAAAGTAGTTAGTCTTGACGACTCCTCAGTGAGCTTAATGGCCCAATAACCCGATCTGGCATCTAGAACGCTAAAATATTTGGCACCAGCGAGCTTGGATGTGTAAAGTGGGTAAAGGGTAGTGAGGTCGGTTAATGGCCTTGTTAAGGTCCCTTGAATCCAGGCACACTCTCAGCTGACCTGTGCGTGGTTTTTCGGCTACAACCATGGAGTTGACCCATTCGGTTGGCTCTGTGACTTTAACGATAACACCCTGTCTTTCCATGCTCTCAAGTTCCTCTTTATGACGGCTGCGTAATGCAAGATGAATACGTCTGGGTGGATGAACTACTGGGGTTGCATGTGGGTCTAAGTGTATGGTACACTCACCCGGAAACAGTCCAATCCCCTTGAAAATATCTGCAAACATCTCCAAGACTGGCACCTCTGTCTGTGTTTCTGTAACTGACAGTACCATCTTAATGAGGCCAAAATCTATGCATCCTTTTAGCCCTAGGACAGGGGGTGCATTTGTGTCGACTACATAAAATGGCATAACCATCTCAGTGTCTTTGTGCTTGCATTTCAGGTTGCATTTGCCTTTTACCACCAGGCCGTCACCACCATAACCATACAGGGGGCGAGATGTCGGCTGCAAAATGCACTGCATGTCCAATTTGGTGTACACGTACAGGGGTATGACGTTAGCTGAGGATCCCGTGTCCAGCTTGAACTTTATTTTATGCTGTTTTGAACCTATTTTAATGTTCACAAAAGCCTGTTCCATGTCTGAGCTCTGTCTGCCCTGTGTCACTGAGTCAATAAACAGCTCATCACACTCCTCAAGCTGGTCTGAACCTTCTTGACTTATTGCATGAACGGTTTTCTCACAGTTAGAGCGACATACTTTTGCAAAATGGTTTAATTTACCACATACTTTGCACACCTTTCCGTTTGCAGGACAGTGAGAGCGATCAACATGACGCTTGTTTCCACAGTAGCCGCATCCTTTGAGGTTCATGGAAGGAGCATTTCTATGCTGCAAACTGGCGCTGTATCTCTTTGTGTACTTAGCGTTACGCTGCTTTGAAACAAAGCCTTTTTATGTGTGGCCAGAGATTGCGTGCACTGCATGTTCACGTGATATACTCATGCTGCTTGCAATGGTTTTTAACTGTGCTTTAGCCAACTCGTGAGATCTAGCGACGTCTATCGCTTTTTCGAGCGTTAATTCAGAGCCCACATTCAAAAGTTTCTCTCTCACTTTCGGCGAATGTATCCCGAACACAATGCGATCTCGGATCATCTTGTCACTATTTGCATAGTTACAGTCTTTGACAAGCAGACGCAGATCTGTCACAAAATGCTCGAAAGGCTCACACTCTCCCTGCACCTTTTCATGGAATTTGTAACGTGCAAATATCACATTCGCTTTGGGCTCAACGTATGTTGTGAAGCGGTCGTAATAGGACTTTAAGATCTTTGCTTCATCTGCAGACAGTGACCATGTATTAAAAATGTCTCTGCCATTTTCTCCGATCCATAGGAGAAGATAACTAAATTTTTCATCCTCACCCTTTTTCTTTAGGGGTCCGCTGAACATTAACTCTGCGTGCTGTTGAAATTTGCGCCATGACTCGGGCAGGTTAGTTGCTTCCCAGTTCATCGTGGGCATTGGGACTCCGGCAGCATCCATCTTTTCTATATATCATCCATCCCACTTCTGACACCATGTCGTGTTTTCTTTATGATGATGCACGCATAATCAGCTTTAGCATGTAGTTATTTATTAAACACTTTTCAGCTACGCAACATGAGCGCTAACTCCTCAGCAGTAAAACACACAACCCAACATGCCTGATTTGCATTACCTATACTGACAGGTGATACAGCCAATAGGAACAGAGAATACGTTGTTTCTGACATATGATTGGCTGAGCCAAACATAAGAATACTACAGTTTTATGAAATCATAAACAGTAAATGGAGATAAAGGTAGAGGCCTTGCAGTGAAGGCAACTGCCAGCGAATGACAAAAAGAGTTCCTGTAAATCTAACACTAGGCATTGAAATTGAATCCCTTTATCTTGAGGCAGGAACAATCATCTGCCGTGTTTTTCATATCCTGAGATTTGAATGTGATTTGCGCCGAGCCTGGCTGATACAGTCCAGTTGTTTCTTCTTAAATAACATTAGCACCTGTGTCGCATTGCCTTGTGAATAAGCCGTCATTTCATCAGAGCTCCGAGGTTATGTGCTCAAGTGCATTTCGCACCCTGATCAGATAGTTGTAATGGCCTGACACGGGCGTCCTCTGCATATAAAATAGCAAAATGTGGAGGAAGTTGTGAGGAAGTGTTCGTGTTTATGTGCTGGATGTCCTTGACCCCTGCGGTGGCCCCTCAGGCTTTAAGACAAGTCAAATCCTATTATCTCCCACCCTGTGTCTATTGATGCTTTCCGTATTGAAGTTCAATAGAGAGGCCGTGCGTAATCCCATAGAAAGATTCTGCTTAAGGGAGGGGATTATTAAATGAAAGAGTTATCTTAAAATTACATTGCCCTGACGACCACAGGGTCCAATCACATGTCTCTCTTCAGGGTATGGGGAGATTCAGAGTAACACTAGATTTTCTGCTTTTAAAAAAAAAAAAATTATTAGTATGCGGTGTGTATACCATGCACAGTTTAATAATGCATGTAATGACCTACAACATTTGCCAGACTGTGCAATATACAGCCAAAGCACACTTTATGAGATTATGTATTCCACAATGCAATACTGTCAAAATTCCAGTGTTTGGACGCCACTCAAACAAAATTTCAGAGTTCCCACAGTTACGCAAAACCTGTATAGATATTTATATTACAATATTAGGGAAATGTTTAAAAATTGTAATTTGGCATGCATACACGTGTACATTTTAAAAAATATAATATTATGCATTTTATAGGTCTCTACAAAATGATTATTTTTTTTTTAAATCCTTATCGAGTAATCGTGAACAACTGGAACAGATTTATTATTCAAACTTCTTTGTTTATTGTTAAAAATGACAGTGTAGCATACTACTGTAGCGGATCAGCTCATGGGGAAATATGAATAATTAACCATAACTAGTTATAATTAACTATTCATATTTTTAGATCCGCTGTAGATATTTACTTTACCTCTCAGGGTCAACTGTCTTGTCATTTCTAAGAACGTTAATTTCCTGGTTAACGGAAATAACCTTCTGACTGTACAAATTCCTATAAGTTTGTAACGTAAATCCTCATGATTATTGACTCCGGTTATGAGTAAACAATGAACACGTCTAGTGTGATACAAGTAAGGTTTTATTACCTACATAAACACTTAAACTAGTCCAAAATACTACATAAACACATAAACTGGTCTAACACACATATACACCCCCACACACACACATACAGTTGGTATAGGAAAGGGTTAAAGTTTAACTCAGCATAGAAAGAGGCATACAGAATGGATTTTATGGAACACTTTGCATGTATATTCAACAGATCAAAGCCTTCAGGGATACGTCAGATTCTGAGTTCAAACACACCTTTGTAAAAAGGTGTAACTGATACTTAATGTATCAGTTAATAAGACTAAGTTTGAATACTTGCGTGTCTCGTCTGTCTGAAAGAAAGGCTTGGTGCAATCTGAAAGTCCCAGTGATCCTTGTTGAAGTTGGTCGATGAAAAGAACCAGTTTGTGTCAGTGTCACTTGATGAATGGAAAGTACTAGGCCGAAGAAAGGCCTGGCACATATGCTTTGGTATCCTGAAGCGTTTTTTCTCACATCTTCATCTTTGCTTCCGACCGAACCACCGACTGGGCCACCGACTGGGGCGGGTCCCTGGAGCCGGGCCTTTAAGGTCGGAGAAGATCTCCGCCTTTCAAGATGGGCTTGTCCAATTAGCAAAATGGAATTCCGAGCGGGAGGTGGCAATTGCAGGAGGGCTTTATGACCCTTTGTCTCTAACCATGGTAATTTGCAAATGGACTTAAAACGAAATTACTAACGATTCTCAGGGCCATAATATATATTGCCTATGTACCAACAAATAATATACACTCTTGTTTAGATCATCAGAAGGCAAATTCATAGATACAACACGGGTGGCGGGGGAGGTATATTACATATGTGACAAAGGGAGATCAGGACTGGGTCCCCCTCACAAGCATAAAATAGTCTACAATACAACATATAATATACAAGACAGCAATAATATATACAATGGCCTGGAGAATATGTGTGTTCATTCAAATAACTGTTTTTCTATGAATTAACTAGAACACAGTCCATTTCTACTGTGCCTTTCCTATGGGGACAAAGAGTGGGTTATCCTACTCACATTCCTGGGGGTCATCAAACCAGTGATATCATGATTAGTTGTCATGGGACCAAGCGCCTGGTTTTCACGACAGCCTGGCATCCAGTTAATGAGTGAGGGACTGTGACTGATTTGTTACCTAATGAATAATTGATTTGTTAAATCAAATAAAATTAGTGTGTCAGATTGGTCGAGACGCTACACTACTATTTGAAACGTTAGCACTTCATACAGTGTAATATTAAAAAGAAGTAAACGGTATACAGTGCATTATGCAGTATGCTAGTAATTCATATGCTAGTACTAAATGATATATAATAATACTCTATTGTAATGCATTATCCAGAAAACTGAATGCATAAATTTCAGCCTAGTATAATAAATACATTAATGTATAGTAAGTTTATTAATTTCATTTATTATTAATTTTTAGTTTTCATTGTAATTTTGTTTTATGCTTTTATTTGTTTTTATGTATGCTTTTAATATTTCTATTTAACTTTTATTTACTTTTCATTCAGTTTTAGTTTTAGTAATTGCAGTATTTTAACTTATTTTTATTTCAGTTAGTTGCCAAATCACATTTCAAATTAAGACACTATATATATTTATTAGGGCTGTCAATCGATTACAATTTTTAATGTAATCAATCACATAATTTTTCTGATTAATCGCACACTTCATGAAATTAAGCATAAACCATTTTACTTGTTTATTTTGTCATCATTTGCTATATCCAGCAAAGTAAACCAAAAGATTGAAGGGTGTTCTTCAAAATATCTGTCATGTTCCTTGACAGTTCTGTTGTCAGAAGATTTAAGATGCCTTCAAAAAGTTGACACTTAGAAACTCAAAAGGACACCAAAGACCAACTGCCTATAAGGAGCCCATTAGCACATGTGAAAGAAAAAAAAACTCTAGAATTTTATAGTATTTGTACAGTGTAAGACAAAGAGCTTTTTTACATTTTAGAGAAGCCAAGTTGCAATACCGAACAGGACCACATGGAGAAACCAACCGCCTGCTGACTGCATATATCTACTACAGTACACGGATCCATTCTGTATAACTAAACATAGCAACATAAACATGACAAATCAAAACATTATCGTGAATGTGTGTGGAAACAACGTGAATGTACGGAAATGTCTGTGCATGTGCATAAATACAATGTGCGATCAGTGCGTCAAGAGCACTCATACACACATTATTATAACGGACTCACGCGTGTGCTTACTGTACGACTCCTGTATGCCCCCGCAATCGTCTTTACCTTGATTGCAGTCTTCATCCATCAAAACTTTACTAGCGAGATTGGTTATCCAGTCGAGAAAACGTAGTTTGCGTCTCATCTGGCCATACAGCGGTGGGATTTGTTGACAATCCGTTCAGTCTGTAATTCACACAGTGCAACGTGTGAGGTCTCGCGCTCTTCAGAGACAATCACAGAATATGACAGAGCTCGTGTTTAAAAGCGAAACATTGGAATGAATAATTCACTTAAAACGCAACGCAAGTCTCTGTTCTCTCTGCAATCTCTGATGTAATCAGCCTGGTTTCCTTTATATTTTGTCCAAATATATGATTGTTTGAATGCATTCGCTTACTGATCATTGGACTGAAAACTTTCCCGGAATTTAGCGGCTTAAAATGATCTAATCACAAGCAGAGAAGCAAAATTGGGTTAAAAGGGTTAGAATAGAATTGTGCTTTGACTTTTGCGTTAATTGGCGTTAAATTATTTTTAACGTGTTAAGGATTGTAAAATTAATCACATGCATTAACACGTTAATGATGACAGCCCTAATATATATATAATATATATTATATAAATAGATATATATGTAATGTATAACTTTATTTTATTTAACAAAAAAAATTTAATAATTTTAGTTGACAATAACAACAATGCTGTAAGCATGCCTGCTACTCTGCAGACAAGTAAATTGAGACAAAATAGTATCAAAGATATCACAAGTAAAGCAGATTTCAGATGTGACTTTTCGATTACATTGAATTTGTCATTTTCAGTGTGGGTGTGTTTAGAGGAAGGCTCATCTTAAGACCCATCTAGAGTGTCTTCTTTCATTTTCTTTCCCTGTGAGTTTGTGGGCAATCAGATGGACCCTCACCCTCCACCTGGGCACATCCTGATCGTCCATGTCCTGATATCATATGATTCAGTAACACCAGCTCTTAGAGCTCCATCTGTGAGTCTCCACACAGCCTTATCACACAGAGACCAGGAAGCAACTCACTGCTGGTGATTACCAAACCTTTGTTTGTGTGTGTGTGTGTGTGCTCCAGTAATGATGTCATCCTCCAGGATGTAATTCACAGTTATCTAGGAGTGTGTGATTTCTTTTTCTCTTCCTGAGGTAGCGAGAGACACCAAGACACTTCCGCTAGTATATTCTCTCTCACACAGACACTTGTTTAGCCCGGGGACTAGGTATTGCTCTCTCAGGATGTGATTGTATTTCATATGATTTTCACACTTGTTAGGAAAAAGCCCTAGCATATCCTAGACTGTTCTGGAAAGAGTTTGATTGACACATTCATTTTCAACGGCGGTTTTAGGCCCATTTGCTCAACTAGCCATCGGATTGCTGCAGTTTTTTTCCATGTTTACCTTTCAGCAGCAATTCACTTGTTATCAAAAATCAGTGAATTAGCAGCTACGTTTATTTTTTTTGTTTGAAACAAGGTACATGTCATACATTGTTAATCTCAGGTAAACGCATGAGAGTTTAGCGCTTAGTGATTAGTTTTAGCAGAAAAGTTGGGGAAAGCAGAGGTCAAAAAATTGGCATTGCCTGCCTTTGTTTTCCACATGCAGATAACATTGTCCTTATTGATGCTGATGCAAGGTAGGTTTTGTGAACGACATTATTAAGGAGGTGAGGGTCGAGTTCAGCACCAGAGCACTGTTTGCTTACTGTCATTCCTTTAAAAAGACAAACTCCGACTGATGCATTATGTATGAGCACGACGACGGCTGTGAGGTTGGTAATTTTCTGTCTTGCAAATTTGTTCTCTAGCGGAACAAAGGCCAGTAATTGAAAAATGCACACCTCTGCTTTGACGTCTGATTGGATAAAGAGGGATGTTGTTGAAATCTGTTCTGGCTGTTTACTGCTGTGATAGCCAATTAGCATGGGGAAAATTTGTTTAGATTATAATCAGTGATACATCGATGCGATGTGACAGCGTTGCAGTTGGCTAACCCAAACGGGTCATACTTCATCAGTGGCGTACGTTGGGTTGTCGGGTCCCGTTTGACTTTTATATAAGAGATGGAGGAAGTGAATCAGGGTATGTAGATGAAAAGTGAACTCATAAATGAAGAATTATTCATACTGTATTTGATTACTCACTTGACCGTTGACTATAGTATCAGTACTGCTGAGATCAGACATTTCATGTGCATAAAATGGATGCATATCCTTAACATAAATCCTGCTTTATTTCTTTTCAAGCGCTTGTATTTTCTCTCTCATTTTTTCTTTTCCCACCAAAGCATTATTATAGCACGGCACACAATTATTGAACATCATAAAATGCTCTCACCATAAAATATTTGAGCAATGGCGTATTCAAATTTCACAGATGACCGCTACTCTGTAAATTAAAATGACAAATAAATTTGTCTCATAAACAATGTTGTCTCGCGAGTGGATCGTTTTCATCAGCTCTCGCCTCCCCGAAGCGTTTGCGTTTTCCCTTTTCTTATGTTCAGGAATCATATCTAAAAGCTATTGATTGCCATAAACAAAGAGCTGGAGTCAGATGGGTATGAATTTTTAATGGGGTAAACCTTCTGGAGATATCCGAGATGTAGATTTCTGTAGCGTTCGCTTCCCTTTGTCTTTTGATTTACTATCGGAGTAAGAGCGCATGCTGTTGGGAGGAACGGACGCAGAGCTTTACGGTTCCTCAGACGTACTGCTGCAGTCAGAACACTGAAGTATTGAAAAATATTTCTGTTGTGATGTATGAAGTTTGGGCTGTCTTATACAAGAAGCATATACATAGATTTGGGGTTCCCAAGTGTATTATCTCAATTCCATGGATGTTTGTAAGGTAGCATCTTAAGTCATGTGGACTTTACTTTTAGTTGTCATTAAAGGTTTAACACAAGTATGTCCAAACTGTAACTTATTTCACTGCAAATAGTGTGAGAAACTTTCATTTATGCATCATTAGTGTTTGGCTCCAGTAGATTCAGGCAGTGGTTCTAGTTTCTTCCTGGTATCGCTATGTGGACGTCTGTTTGGGTCTTTCTCCATGCACGAGATATTCAGCCTCCCTTGTGATTTTTTTTCGCAACCTCTGACCCACTAGACACACACACACACACACACACACTCACTCACACTTTCTCTTTCTTACACTTCCAAAAAGAACACAGTGGCACAAAGAAATCACCCCCTGAAATCTATCTTTACTGAAGTCTAAACATATATTAAAAGATGTGTCTTTAATCTAGATTTAAACAGAGAGAGTTGATAAGTACTGGATAACTAGTCAGCCATCCTGACCCTTCACTTTTCCTGACATGAAAATTATGCTGTTGGGAAGAATTTTACTCACATAGTACTTATGTCTTTAATTCTGTCAAACACTGTTATTCAAATAAACATCAAGCTTCCCTGAGCCTAATGACTCCAATAGGAGCAATTTCCAGTGTTTCACTATCACTTGAAATGATTTGCATTGAATATAATTTGGGTTTGGCTGAATGAACAAATTATGGCTATTCAATCTTCGACCCAGCCGTATTATTTTCACTGCTTGAGATCAGTACATACTGCAGAAACGGTTGCGGTAAAGCTGAGTCTTTGAAAGTCATCTAAACAGATGCTGGAGGTCATAGACTTCTTTTCTCAGAAACACTTTGAAAGACTTTCAAAAATTGTTACGCAGAAGGGAATTTCCTGTGGCTGTATGGGCCTATGTGTGTTTGCTCCAGATTGTGTGTGTGTTTTTGATGTGTGTGTGTGTGTGTGTGTGTGTGTGGTCAGGCTGCTTGGGAGTTCTGATATACCGCTGTGGACCAGTGCCAGGAAGGAACAGCCAGGCAACCCTCATCAGCAGGCCAAAACTCTTCAGTACAGCGGCACGGTGCCCAGCCTTCACCCCAGACACTCCACTTCTGATTAGGCTTTCTAAGAGCAGAGCCATACTCATCTCATTTTCTATCTCTCTCCTACTCTTTCCAACCGCTACGACCCAACAAAAAGCCCACCACACTCAAGACTAACACACTCTTGAACCTCATTTGAATTTATTTGTTTACTTGTGGCTATTTAGGAGGCCATGAAATGTGTCCCAATTGGCTGACTTTTCATTTGAATCAGAACAATGAAATGGGATAATGTGGTGTCGGGGTTAAGGTTCTGGTAATTAGAAGGTTTCTGGTTCAATCCCTCCATTCCCATCCAAAGGTGACTGTCCTTGTATTTAGTTCCAGTCTAATGAAATTAATTTGTTTTTGTAGCTCAGCAGGTAAAGCATGTCTTTATCAATGCTATGGTTTGATAGTGCCTCGCTAACAGGTGAGGTTTCCCTACCAGTACATCATATCAATGAACATGTTCAGTGACAAGTATTGATCCAAGTTACTGAGATCACAGCTCTGGAATGCATGTGTTCCTCCAGGGAGAATGGAACAGTTGGAGCCATAGCCTAGCTGTTTGCACCAGTGCTGGGAAAACGACTTTTGCTTGTCAAACTACAAGTTTAAATTCATAGTTTGAAGTCGGCATGAGTTCAGTCTATTTTCTAAATGCTATTGAGTTTATTGTGAATGATTCGTCCAAGACTTTTTAATTAAAAACAAAAAAACAAAAAACAAAATCCGGTAACACTTTACTTGAAGGGGTGTGCATAAGACTGACATGACACCTTCATAATCATGACATGACACATGTCATGAATATGAAGGAGGTTTTATGCACGTTTATGACAACTGTCATTAAGTGTCATTCGCTCAGTTATGTAATTTTTAATGCAAATATGACATTATTTGACCTAACCCTACCCCTACCCTTATCCCTAACCATAGCCCATAACAAAGACATCTCAAACAATGTCATCTTTGCATTAAAAATTACATAACTGAGCGAATGACACTTAATGACAGTTGTCATAAACATGCATAAAAAACCTTCATATTCATGACATGTGTCATGTCATGATTATGTAGGTGTCATGTCATGATTATGAAGGTGTCATGTCAGTCTTATGCACACCCCTTCAAGTAAAGTGTAACCCAAAATCTTAATCAATCATAATTCAGTTTACCGGTGAAATTATTTCTCTCTGGTTACATATGTCGGACTTCTCCAATAATTTAATTAGCATAAACCCCACCCCTTTCTTAAAAAGGACATAAACTCTATGTAGACCTGTCCTCCATCCAATCCAACAACTATGGACTGAACCAAGACCCCACTTACATTTTTTGGTAACACTATTTGATAGTCCACTTTAGACATTCTGCTAACTTTAAGTAACTTTGCAAATACATATCAACTACCAGTCATTAGAATATTAGTAGACTGTCTGCTTAATATCTGCTAACACTTTATTTTGATGGTCCCACAACAGACATCCTGACTATGAGTAACTTTGCAAGTATGTCAGCTTATTCTACTAACCATAACCCTAACCTAACAGTCTACTAATACTTTAATGAGAGTTAGTTGACATGTAGTTGCAAAGTTACTTATAGTTAGTTGAATGTCTAAAGTGGACCATCGAAATAAAGTGTAACCCATTTTTTTCTTTTTCAGTAATCCATTTCACAATATATAAATCTGTTGGAACGTCAGTTTCATTTAAATTTTGATTGTTAAACTAGCAGTCAAGCTACCGTTTTAATATAAGTAGGTAGCTACATTATTACTTTTGCTAATAAAATGTAGCTAAATACATTGATGTTTATGGGGGCAATATATGTTTTTAAATATACTGTATAACTGGTTTTATTATTTTGTATTGTGTAATCAGAGCATGGCACAATAATAATAAGGAAGAAAAATTAACTTGTTATCCCTTTGAATTAAGTAAGCCATTACACTTAGATATACATCACAATACAGAAAAAAAGATTATCACAAATTCCATTTCATGCCAACCTTAAAGTCACTTTTTAAAATAATGTTTATATATTTATACTGGGAAAACAACACAAATGAAATATGACTCCCATGATAAATCAAAGAAACACTGGATGCTTATGAAAGTTACACATTGCATTTATATTAATTGTTTGTAGAGGAAAAAAAAAAAAGACAGCAGCAAATGAGGTGGAGATTGGATCTTGACGTTGCAGGGTTAGCATGCAGCTCTCTGCTGGGTGTGGATTTATGGGCGAGCAGAGGAGCTCCAGACCTTGATTAAATCCATGACCTTCACCACTCACACAGGCAATCAAGGCGAGGATAAATTCATCATTGCATTGATCCATCAATTGAATTGCGTTTCCGACACTAGCAATGGCTTGACCTCGGCGGCCAGCAGGATTGTCTAATTTGCTCACGGTCAAGATTGCTAACGCTCTCGCATTAACTGCGCCGTGAATTTACGTCTCTACCCCTGAGACACGCCATCATGAACCACCTCCCTCCCACCAACATCCCCTCAACGAGTGCCAAGCAGCAAAGCAATCAAATAAATATGCCCTTTCCAATTCATTAACATTCACACGGCCTCCGAATTTACATACATTAGAATATGCAGAAGCCCTGTGTGGTGTTTTTTATTGGTGCCTTGAGCTAGAGCGATGCTAAAGTCGTACTTGCCATCTTCATCTACTCCTCTATGCACTCCTTCTCTCAGGCCTGTGTTTGTGAAGACACTTTGCATTTGTAAATGGGTAAATGGCTGAATTCCTCCACGTATTTCTCGCGGTTCCTAAGATGGGCCAAGAAATTGGGTCATCTATTGGGGCTTTGAGGCAAACAAATGAATGTGAGAGGCAGATGCGAAAAAGATGGGAAAGAGAAAGAGAGATAGTTAGAAAAGAGAAAGTGAGATAGCTGTTTTCCCTTTCAGAAATGTCCACATTTGGAGAGGAGAGTCAGGTTGCCTGTGTCTGGTTTGTAAACATATTCGTGGTGTACTCTGAGGCAGAGAAATGTTGGAATTTGAATCCAGGTTTCAAGGATGTGTTTTGGTTTTGCAAAGTCCTTTAGGGACGCTCTGCTACAAGAAACTATTTGTAATTCCGGCACTCGGGCTCGTTTTTCTCCACTGGTTATTTAAGTCCGTGTTGACTGACCCATTTTTACAGAACACGGGATGCTGTAACAACTCTGAAAAGGAAAAAGGAATGTGTATTTACAGCTGAAGCGTGTACTTTTTGAGCCTTTTAAAAAAAGAATAACAAAAAATAATGACTATTTATAAACAGGTTACTTTAGTTTTTTTGTTTAGCTTAGCTTTTTTTTGTTTTTGTTTTTGTTTTGTTTCGCTTTGTTTAGTTTCTTTTCATTTAGTTCCATTTACTTTTGTTTTGTTTTTTTCATGAAAAAGTTTTTTTTAGAACTTTTGTTTTGTTTTCTCTTTTCATTGTATGTTTTGTTTTGTTTTCCAGGAGTGCTCTGTGAAGCTTTATGTCTAACATTTCAGTCTTCATGTTTCTGTTTTGCAGCCTGCGGGCCGGGTACCTACAAGGCCTCTTCCATGGACGCCTACTGCACCAAGTGTCCTCCTAACAGTTTCTCCCATCAGGAGAAAGCCTCCGAGTGCTCCTGCGAGAAGGGATTTTACAGAGCTGACATGGACCCGCGGTCAATGGCCTGTACCCGTGAGTGATCCAGCACTACACCAATAAATCAATGTTAGATAGATTATGCATGAATGTTGATGTGCAGAGAGATCAATGGATGGATTAACTGATGGAAAGAGGGATGAATGGATAGGTGGAGGTAATTAGGAATGCATAAATGTACATTATAAGTGTATGGATAAGTAGTGGGTGGCTGGATTGGTGGATGGGTAGATGAATGGATGAACTGATGGAAAGAGGAATAAATAGATGCATAGATGAATAAAATGATGGAAAGTTGGTTAAATGGATAGTTCTAATTATGCATGGATGGACAGATGGATGGACAGACGGCAGATGCATGAAAAAGCGGATGGATGGAGGACAGATTGTTAATAAGAGAAAGCTGGAGGCTGTTTTCCTTATTTATTCTTATAGACTGGGCTCAGTACATTTTCACCTCCATCACTGTCTCATCATCATACATCATGTCAGATTGGACGTTTAGCACTGTGTTTACAAGGCTGGTGAGGTCACCTTATATAGACCAGAATAGTGAGTCATTGCCTATATATATATGTGTATGTGTGTGAGTGAGAAGGGTGGAGTAATGAAAGAGAGAAAATAAAGAAATGAATAAGAAAGAAAGAACCCAATACAACAGATTCTAATTAAAGGACTCATTCATCTGATAAGGCAAATCATGCGTGCAGCTAAACATATGGATGTACTTAATGACCTTCAGTTGTAGTACATCATGCACGCACTTACACACAAACTCACCTACCACCCCAAACACACACACACACACACACACGCACTCTGCTTGCAGTGAAATTAGACCGTTTATACTGTATATGAAAATCATGTGCCGGCAAATAAAAATGATGTGCTAATGTGATTACTTAGAAACCAGCTGTAAATCACACACATGCATGTGTCAACAACATCACATTCAGTTTATGTGCATGTCTTAACTTTTACACCTCAAACGAGACTATGTATTTTTCATGCCCACTTTGGAAATTTAATTCACATCTTAGTGTTTCCATGCAGCATTTTTTTATGCAGTATCCCAAAATGTTTGGAAAATCTGTTTGAAAACAGCCATTATGCTATTATGCTCATCAAGGTTGCATTTATTTGATCAAAAATACAATATAAACGGTAATATTGTTGAATAATATTCAAATTTAAAGTAGCAGTTCTCTATTTTAACATATTTTAAAATGTAATTTATTAACTGAATTTTTTAGAAGCCATTACTCCAGTCTTCAGAAATCCTTCTAATATGCTGATTTGGTGCTCAAGACACATTTCTTATCAATGGTAAAACAGTTGTGCTGTGAATATTTTTGTGCAAACTGGGATATATTGTTTTAGGGTTCTTTGATGAACAGAAATGTCAAAAGAATAGCATGAAATGGAAATAGGTATATTTTAATGCATCCTTGCTAAACAAAATTATTAATTTCTTTGTTTAAAATCATATACTTCACTTTTAAATAACGGAAAATAAATATGTTCTAATCATTGTTCTAAATTTGTTTGTACACAATTTGATCAGACCCTTTTTTGACCCTTAAAAGAACACACTCTCTTTAATCTCAGTGGCTGGAATGATCTTTAGGTTGTGCAACATATAGACTTCTTCATCCACAGGTGACCACAAACACACACTTGTCTGTGTCCCGGAGGAACCTTCCCTTTCCACCAGCAGCTAGTAGCTCTGGTGAAATGTCATCACCACAGACATTTAAACTCCTCCACCCTGATCCCCCGTTTCCTCTGCTTCATTTGCTCTCTCTATCGTGAAGCTCTCTCGCAGACTTTTCAAACCCTTTGAGCAGTGAAAGCAACCATCACTCTCTAGGAATAGAGATGAGTGTGTTTGATTACTTTGGCTTTGCAAAACAATTTGTGTCCATGTGGAATACGTGCATGGGCTGATCTTCCTATCTTATTCTCTTTCCTTTGGGCTGTATTTTCCTGTTTTCATCTTGCACACTCATATGGGAAATTATTTCAATGAGCAGACACCCTGCTGAACGGAGTAGTGTTGAAAAACCTTTACTGTAGTTGTGCGTAGTTGCAGGTTTTAACAGACTATTAAAGAAAAGACCCCATGGCAGCACTATCCAGCACTATCCATCCCACAACCTGTTCAGACCTCTCATTATCATGCCCTCGTTCGAATGAATGTTACCCTTAATGCACTGCATCAAGGCAATATGGGAAGCATTTAGTGTTAAAGTTCCAGCTAAACAGCACAGGAAAACCTCCAGGTTTTATGAGCATTGTTTGCTAGATTTTACATTGACATTAAGATATACATTTTACATCACATGGTCACCCAAAAGGAACCCCTTTAGGTATTTATTACTATTAGATAAATATAATTATATTATAATAATTATAATCTTATTTGTGAATGTAGGTTTAAGTTCATGGGGATTAAGTCCAATTTCCTATGGGAAATTGAATCATTTTTTATATTAATTTAACACTAATAATTGATGTAATTGATTCAGTTAGAACTACATATCACAATAGTTAATCATGTTAATACTACCTCATAACTTTTAATAATAATATTAATGCACATGATTGGTTTCGCGATTTAAGGATTTATCTTGTCATTTCTTTTATTTATTTTTAGTGATATTAACTGAAGGATACTAATTAATTTTATGTTTTACATTTTTCCTTTTTATTTTATATACTGTAAAAAATATTAAATATAAAATATATATGCACAAATAATATGTTAAAAAAATTGTAGAGATTTCTATATTAATTTCTTTGGAAAAATTGAATGGGATTTTTACATCTGGATCTCAGCTGTTGTTCTATATAAGAAAACTGACTTAAAAATTCATAAATGAATCTGTGCATGTATTTGCCAAAGATGTGTGATCAATCAATCTAAGATATGAAACAAACACTGGACTAAATATTGTGATAGTCTGAATCATAATTACCAAGTGAATACACCAAAAAGCTACGAAATGTTTTTTTCCTCCTTTAAAATATAATAAACCTATGATTTATTTAAATCTTTATTTAAACATACCTTTTTTGGGTCACAAACCACCAGCCGAAAACCACCGGTACAGATTCATACAGCACAAACACAAACTACATTTACAAACAAACTGAGCAAATTAAAAGCACACTCTTTCTGTATTTTCTCTCTTTTTTTGCTCCCAGAACCTCCATCTGCAGCTGAGAACCCCATCTCCACCCTCAACGACACCTCTGTGACTTTAGAGTGGAGTCCTCCCAGAGACAGCGGCGGCCGAGGGGACGTCACCTACAACGTCCACTGCAGGAAGTGCGCCAATGACGGCAAGACATGCAGCCCCTGCAGCAACAGCGTCCACTTTGTACCTAGACAGTTTGGTCTCTCAATCCCTAAAGTGTTGATCACGGACCTGCTGTCCAACACCAACTACACCTTCAGCATAGAGGCGGTGAACGGAGTGTCCGATCTGAGCCCGACCCCTAAACAACAAGTCACTGTCAACATCACCACCAGTCAGACAGGTACATTGTGTCTTTTCTTCCATGATAATGTTTAAATGTTGCTTGGTATATATTTTTGTTGCATTGTGCCCGCAGTGAAATCTGATGGTTTAAAACCTAACATCATCTGACTGGATCTGACTGAAATTTTGTCACTTCATGCAGCATTTTGCTAGACTGATATATTATTCAGTGTTCAAATGTTGCATCGTGTTGGACCTGGTTTGGACGCAATGTTACACTTTGAATGCCAAAGCCGGCACAACGCTACCTGTTGATAAACTGGAAACCAGCATGCCTGAGGTAACTGTTTTTCTGTGAAGAGGTCCTCTTTAGATTTCCATAAACATAACACACTCCAAATTATTTTTGCAGTCAATGTTGGTGTGTCTCTGTTTCATGAGAGGTAAATAATGTCTATCTTTTCAGTTTTTCTCCCTTTCTTATTCAAAATGTTATACATCCCAAACCTTTACTCTTGACAGTGAAGGTTATCTTTTTTATTCAATGAGATCTCTCAAAAGCCTCCAGTGTTTGACAGCCCTTGAGTTTAGTGTGTGTTTGCGTTTGTGACCTGGTCTTTGTGATGCAGCGTATTGTGAATTTTCCCCAGCGATGTTGCTCAGCTCAAGGTCCCAGCATTCGATATCGGACAAAGTAGAGGCTCGGTACAGCCAGAGGGTTGTTGTTCTACCAGATTGGCATTTGCAGATTCCCATCTCTCTCTCTCACAGACACAACCTCTGTGGAAGTTCATAAGTTCATAGTAATCCAAATGCTCTAAATAATACATGTCATCGAATATGTTATCTAAAGTCAGGACTCATGTGAAAATGTGCTGAAGACACAACTGCCCTCACAACTTCCTGTCTCACACCTCTCATGGGCTGACAAGGGTCATCATCAGTGCAGGCGTGTTCTCATTAAATGTGTTTGTGAATGTGTATATGGTGGTATTGGGCCTTGTGTAAGGCTCCGGCTGAGGTATTAAATATGTATGAAGGTGTTCGGGCTGTAGAGGGAAGCTCTTGAGCAGAACGGGCACATGCTGAGAGAGAAGCGCTTAGTGTCAGAACAGGGTCAAAGATCCCAATGATTTATACATTCAGCCACGTCAAAGCATGAACCAACATGAATCCGAATATTATATAGTTTAGAGCAATTTAGGAATTAATGCTTCTCATAAAATGCACATTTAATGGCACACTCTTCAGAATAAAACTTCCACAAAATGTTTTTTTTTCAGCCTGATGCAATGGGAGATGCATTTTAAATTACCACAAGTAACTTTTTTTTATTTATTTTATTGTGTTTATTTATTTCATAATTTGTTACTTTCTAGTTCTTTAGACAGCTAAGTAGTTTATATGTACTAGTGTTTTAAAACACATCAAGCAAGAGCAAATCAAGAACCCAATGAAGAACCAAATTAATAATCAATTTAAGAATCAAAGTAATAATTTTCTGCCTTTCCTTGCATTTATGTTTTTAATGAATGAATTAATTTATTTTTAAGGAACGATCAAAAAACATATTTCTAGGCCATCAATTTTTGCATTAATTCATTTTTTATTTAATTATTACATATTGGGTTCTATATAAGGATAATTATCTTATATACAACTATATTAAGTAAGATATTTTGGAAATCAAAAGTAGATACAGTATTGTTTAACGTTTTAAGTGGTAGAAAATACAGTAAAACAGTAATCTTTGAAAAAAATATTGTTACAGTTTGACAGCTGTTTTCTATTTTAATGTGTATGGAATTTATTTCACATCATTCTCACGTTCCACAGCGTATCATTTCTATATTGCTGATTTGTGCTTAAGAAACATTTCTCCTCATTATCAATGTAGAAAACAGTTGTGCTGCTTAATTTTTTGGTGAGAACTGTGATTCTTTAAATAGAAATATAGTCTTCAAGGAGTTTCCGTATTTGCAAGTGTGTGTGTGTGTGTGTGTGCATGTCTGGTGTAATTTTGAAGGCTGTTCACAGATCTCAGAGCACAGAAGAGGTGAAGGACACCAGGTGAATTTACCTCCAACCATCTGACCAAATATCAGACCCGCTGTCTCTACTGCCATCTCCCTCCCTCCCCCCTTCTCATTCTCTTTCCGTGTCTGTCCTGCTGTAGTGAGAGAGATGAAGGGACAGCCAAGAGAGACAGAGAAGGTGTTAGACTGTGTTTCAGGAGTGTAATTACCTGCTGTTGTGTGGCCCCCCTTTGTCTGTCTTTAGACAAAGGTTTCACTTCTGTGTCTGTGTGTAAAGCACTCTCAAGTCTGTAAGGGATTGTAAGCTGGCTTTATTTTGTATCAATAGAGGTGTAACTGGAATAAAACCATGTGGGTCAAGAAGCTGCGATTGAACTGAGGTGGTCTTGAATACGTATAGATATAATCTTACCATTTTGTATGCAAAAATGAGAATTCTCTCTCATTGTGGCTCTGTCTCACTCTGTTTGCAGTGAATGTGATCCTGAAGGAGAGAAAGAGTAAAGACAGTATCACACTGGCCTGGCAAGGACCCGACAGACCAAACGAAGTCATAGTGGAGTATGAAGTCATCTACTATGAGAAGGTACATCTCCTCTCCTCTCTTCTTATTCTCTCCTGTTTTATTTCCATCTGCACTACTCTAACAAGCAGAGTTATCATCCTCGCACACAGATTACAAACATGTTTCTTTGACCTCCATTAAAAGCTGTAACGATTGCAGTTGTCCAGGCAGCCCTGGCATGTGTAATTGAGGGCTGAAGCATCATCATGCCTTTGGGAATGAAAGCAATCAGTAGACCCTGTACGCCACAGCCGGCTGCTCTCACATATACGCATAGCTCTTTAATTATAACGGGAGAATGAAACCAGGGTTGACGTCACTGATCAAAGAGAATACCTTCACTGAAACACAAGTGTATACACAGACTCTCAAACACATCCAGACTAAAGGAGAACGTGCACACACACAGTTGTTAATAAGTAATGAAATCAAGTCTGTGTGGCTTAAAGATATAGTCCATACAGAAATTAATGTCCAGTATTTTTGTTTTGTTTTGTTTAGAACCTGTTGTACACATTGAACAGGCTGAATAATATCCAACATTTAAAAGTTTTATTTTATTTGATGGGACTCAGGTTGTCTACACAATTGAATGGGCTGAACGCTTTGTATTTACTCTATCGAAACTCTATTTGTTTATTTATTTTTTATTGACATCTCAGATCAGAAAAAATTTATTTGTGTTTTATTGAACCCGTACACATTGAACAAGCTGCACCTCATTATATCCAATATTTTATCTTAGTTTATTTTATGTTTTATATATTGACATCTCTGTCAGAGAGAATGCCTTCACTGTAACAGACCTGTATACACACACACACACACACACATCCAGACTAAAGGGGAACATGCTGACACACAGTTGTTTATAAGTAATGCAACCAAAGCTGTGAGGCATAGAAATATACAGTACATCCAATAATTCCTATTATATTTTATTCAATACATAATAATAATACATTTAAATAAAAAATAAATTTCAGTTTTCATTCCCATCATTTAAATATGGCATCTCCTCTAAGATTTATTCTTAAGCTTTCAAAGCATACTGTCTGGTCACAGGCAAAAGTTTTGTTTTTTTACATCAATCCTGCACAGATGCAGTCGCACTGACCCAGTCTAGTCTGGCACACATACTGGTTGCTGTGCGATTATGGGATGTCAGCTCAGACTGACTGCCCAGATGGGTGTCTGGCATTGGAGATCATGTGGTTCATGCTGTGTTTGTTGGAACTGGAACGATCCCACGCCCTCAGAAACAAACCTGCTCTGCCCTCCTACATTCTGGGTGTGGTGGACATAGACCAAGTCTTTCCCAGAACCCATTTGGTTATGAGATGCTCTTTAATATTTGGAAGAGATTTATTTATTTTGAAAGGGGTTTTGGCTCCATCGCTGGACTGATTCAGTGACTGGTAGCTAGTGGCTGATTCCTTTTGTCCATTCTAGGTTTATATAATCAGTTTATAAGATCATATTGCAAGATTTTGTTAGACTTTTTTAGACTTGTGTACCTTGAATGCAAGTCACATTGGATAAAAGCGTCAGCCAAATGTGTGAATGTAAGTGTAATGCATAGCCAGACTGCTGACTATAAGTCAGTATCAGTCAGCCATATCCAAACTAGGGCTTTCAGCCAGCTCTTGCCATTTTTGTGTACAATGTGCATCAGAGAAGATGTGAATCTGCCATGTTAAGTGTTAGCTGGCAGTCTTGGTAATTACTACAAAATTAATCAACACACAATATTCATAGACTCACATTCACACACCACTGCAGATGTCTGACTCATGTAACTATAATCACACCAATAATCATGTCAAACAATGTAAATTAAAGCCTTTGCCTGGTCTGTTAGCACCCCAGCATCTGCCTCTATGAAGTGTACTGGCTACAGTGTTAACGTGCTGCTGAAATAATATCCTTCATTAATCCTCTTATGTCATATTCTACTGCAGAGCCTCGAAATTCTGCTGCTCTACATGCTGCACATCAATGCTGCCACCCTGCCATTTACCTGAAGCAGCTTTAACAAGATTGAATGCTTAACATTGTTAGCATAGCATTGCAGCAAGACTTAACAGAAGGCTTGTTAACTTTGATAATTTCATACAGAAATGTCTGCTGAAAGAATTTGCAGAGAAAGTGTGATTTTAAACTGTCAGTATTACACTGCCGTTCAAAAAGTATTTTATTCTGCAAGGATGCATTAAATTGACTTGTTTAAAAATATCTATTTCAAATAAAAGCTGTTTTTTGTACTTTATATTCATCAAAGAATGAATGGAATTAATCAAATGAATAAAAAATGCATCATGGTGTTCACAAAAATATTACTTGGAACTGTTTTCAACATTGATTGTAATAAGAAATGTTTCTTAAACACCAAATCAGCATATTAAAATGATTTCGGAAGGATCATGTGACACTTGAGGCTGGAAGTAATGACTGCTGAGAATTTAGCTTTGTTTCAAAGGGATAAATTATATTTTAAAATATATTAAAATAGAAATCAGTTATTTATCGTAATACTAGTTGAGAATATTACTGTTTTTTAACTCGATGTTTTTATTTTTTTTTTAAATCCAGTTTTGGTAAGCATAAGAACATTTTCCTTCAGAAACATTTATACCAACTCCAAACTTTTGAACGGTAGTATAAGTGTTAGTAAAACATTTTCAAATCCGCAATAACATCTGACAGGAATGCTATTCAAGTCAAAATGTTCCATCATTGTCTGTCCTCAATCTCTAAATCCTACTAAACAAATCAATGTCACTGTGAGTGAAAGTGAATGTTGCTTTGTTTTTCCATTCCAGAACCAAAGAGACCAGAACTACAAACGTTCTGAGACCAAAGCCTCCACACATGACAGTGGAAGGACTGAAGCCAATGACCCCTATGTGTTCAGAGTGAGGGCGCGCCACGGATGAGCTCGCAAACTAGGTGGGGAGAGAGACTGGACTCAGTCATGAGGGTAATGATTTTATACTTTTTTCAGCAGTTTTCTTTTTTGGGCATTTTTAAAGGGATGTCACCCTCCAAAAATGAAAATTCTGTCATCATTTCTCCACTCATGTGTCGGTCCAAACTTGTATGAGTCGCTTTCTTATGTCGAACATAAAAGAAGATATTTTGAAGATTGCTGGTAATCAAACAGTTGGTGGTTGCCATTGACTGCCATAGTAGGACACGGTTTTGGAACGACATTAGGGTATACATGATGAATGAATAATTTTCATTTTTGGGTGAACTATCCCATTAACCTCCGTTTTTGTATGAATTCTTTATTATGCCTTTTCTCTGTTTCCATGCAGTATGTCTCTAGATTTTTAGACACAAACATTGACGGCATTAAAAAGTTTGTGTACAAATTCTGTTCTACACTACCATTCCAAAGTTTGGGGTCGGTAAGATTTTTTAAAAATGTTTTTGAACATTGAAAAAGGCATTTATTTAATTCAATAAATGTATTGATTTGATCAGAAATACAGTAAAACAGTAATTTTGTGAAATTGAATTATCATTTAAAAGTTTAACTGTAATATATTTTAAAATGTAATTTATTCCGGTGATGGCAAAGCTGAATTTTCAGCTACTCCAGTCTTCAGTGTCACATGATCTTTCAGAAATCATTCTAATATGCTGATTTGGTCCTAAAGAAACATTTTTATCAATGTTAAAAACAGTTGTGCTGCTTAATATTTTGTGGATTATTTGATTAATAGAAAACTTAAAGTGTGTGACTTATTTACCAAACCTCCTGCTTATGCTCGTTGGGAGGTGAGCACTGTGTCGCCATGTCTTGTGAGGACAAACAAGGCTATGTTGAGTCTATGTTTCTTTATGTGGATCAAAGAATGGAGGCACATTTTAAAAGGCTTTGGGGCATATGGTAAACACAGAGACCTTGTGGTATATGCACCTAATTTAAAGCACGTTACGGCCCAGTGAGCATCTCTGGAAGCATATCACAGAGCTCAGCGGACCTGATCTGCCAAGCTGAAAGTTGACGGAGTCCAGTATAGTAATTGCTCTTTTAATTATATGAGATATGCTTAAGCCTTTGGCTCATGGTGACATTCATAAACGGCTTACACCGCGTGCATTTGTTCATACAAACATCAGAGCAGAACGGGCAGTACTGTAAATTGCATGCGTTTAGTCTGATAATGTAGAAAAATCCCTTTATGGAACCATTGGCTAGAAGTTAGGTTATTATCATTTGGAATTTAATTTTAATTACATTTTTTTATTTATTTTATTTTAAACTTATCTTTGTAACGTTCACTTATTGTTAGTTTTAGTTTGCTTTTAATTTTTACAGAGTACTATAGTTGTAATTAATTTATTTTGTTAGGGCTGCTAAAGTTAATCTGCATTAATAGTATCTAATGGCATTTTCATGTTTAATGCAAGTTGGTTGTAAAGGTTTCCAGTTTTTTATATACCATGAATCTTGCTGGCCTTTTTTCCCCAGTCCTGTTCTTTCTGTTCTCAATGTCTTTTCCGATCATATCTCTCATTGTTCTGTCAAAATAAGTGTCAAAAAAGGGCAAAACAAGTCTTGGTATGATCGTATAGCTGTTATTCCTATTTAGCAAACTTCATGCGTCTGGTCCTGACTCAGAAAGTTGCAATCTCTTTCTGCATGTGGTGCATACCTGAGATTTTAAATGGAGTCGAATGGAATTCTAAACCAATTCCTGTTGCTGGAGATATTCATTTCCCTGAAAGAGGTGGTTACTCATGCATTGCCAGGCTTGATAAATGTTGTATTTGTTTTGAGTAATGAGTTGATTGCGGCAGCATAAAATCCATATTCTCGCCGTGAAACTTTCAAACCGAGCCTGTTATTCCCTCTGTTAACATACCTATTTGGATGGCATGTGTAAATTAGAAAATTGACTCCTGCCTTCGTCTACATATTTAGTGGCCGAATGCAGCTGGTTCTGGTTTTTCAGACCGAACCAAAGCAAAGTTTGACATTGAAGCTAAATATTTAACCCTCTTTGGGGTCTAAGATACCACATACTTTAAAAAAAACATACTTTGTTGATAACATGTTCAAAGGTTTTCCATGAAAGATGTAACATTACTTGTTTGGTATAAAACATGAATAGGCTAAATGCAATACATTTTTCACAACCAATGTCACTATACTGCATAAAAATCAATATTTTGAAAAATGCAAGTCTACTTAAAACAGAAATAAACAAGCCTGTTTTAAAACAGAAGGTTAAAGTTTCAGTATTGTTTATTTTAGTTTTGTTGTTGTTCTTTTTATTATTAAATACGTATTTTTTATTTTACATAACAATAGTATTATTACAATAGTAATGTATTTCCGTTTATTGCCTTGTTTCTAGTTTATAATTTTAAAGAATAAAAGTATATAAACTACTCATATATAATAGTATTATTATTATTATAGATGGGTGGGATGAATGTCTGAATATCTTTCTTATGGGTTTTGATTAAGTCAGAGGAACTCATTGGGGACTTTGAGGCCAAACAGAAAAAGAGTCAATCTCAAAAACAGAACATGAGGGTTAACATTGATGCAAATGTGTCTCTTTTTCTCTTCCTCCCTCTTTAGATATGCTGGCCATTGGGGACCCTAACCGGTCCACAATCCTTGCGGTGTCTGTAGCCGGTGGCATTGTGCTCCTTATCTTCCTGGTGGCGTGTTTTGTAGTGAGCGGACGGTAAGAATAGTCTTCCTTTTAAGACCATCTGACCTTTGCTTCAGTTGCTTTGTCCTTCTGAACCATCTTGGAGGAAGGTGTACTGGTTCTGAGGGCTGATATTGGAGAGCAAAATAAAACACTTCTGTTCGTTAGGTCTGAGAGCTGCTGTCAAATGGCGATTTTACAAGAAATGAAACCTTGAATTAGAAAATGAAGTGTGGATTCTTCCATGCCGAAGCATTTAAAAGAACTTGAACAGCCCATGCAGGCACTCGGTGAGGTGTGTCTTATAGGCTCCTAAAATCCAAGAAGAAAGCATTTGAAATTGAAGTCTGAGGAGACATTTTGCACAGCATCTTTGCTATTCAAACAATAGCTGAAGCAGAAAATACGGTGCAGTCAGCTGGGTGAGACGTACTGAGTCTATAAATTAATGCTGATAATAAATATACTCTGACTGAATTAAATAGCGGTTTCTTTCTCGAACAAAGCTCGCCCGAAGTCTCTAAAAACATTAGTATAGATCTGAGGTGATTGCCTATCATGCTGAGTGCCCTATTCAGTATTGACTAGAAAATACCCATGTTTGCCTGCTGAGAGCATGTAGAAATGCACGTAATGGATTCATGTGCAACAAATAATTAATCTCAAACCGCTCAACTATAAACCAAAACAATAAATATGTAAGACTGGAATATGCAAGACCAGAAAAAGTGGCGTACTAGAGCGATTCTCGACAGGTTTTACTCACAAGCCAGTGCAGCTTCATGCATTTCCAGTTAGAGCTCTCTGTTCGGAGTGAAAGCTGAAAAAACAGAATGTGTTGATTGGTGCTCCTCAGATAACTGTAAAAGAGGAAGACAAAAGTGGTGAAGAACAGAACAAGAGAAGGATGGACGATTTGTGAAAATGGCTAGTAGTCTCATGTTTTTAGCTCTAATATTTTTAGGGCCGGTGTTCGAATTTTTTTAAATGGAGGATTTTGGAGAGGATTTGGACTGTGTGTTGTCTTTACTGTGCTGTTGGGCTGTCAGCACATCAGACTCTTTCAGAGGTGTTGCATCTCTAAATTCCTTTCCTTTGAGGTGTCGTAAGAAATTCAGTGTCTTTAACAATACATTTCAACACAATTACTGTCAGATTTCAAATCGCCTGCTTTGAGCAATTTTCCTGGCAATGCTCATCCATATGGCTGACGTTTTTGTGCAGACTATGACTTGTTTTGTTATTTAGTGCGTTTGCTAAATATTTGTCTTCTTGCATTCAGTCTGTGCTATTTTTGTAAATATTGATCTACGAATATTAACGTTCAAAAGTTTGGGGTTGGTGTTATTTTTTAAATTGATCAAAACTGACAGTAAAGATTTACAAAATAATCTCTTTCCAATAAATGCTGTTTTTTTAACTTTCTATTCATCAATGAATTTGTTTCCACAAAAATATTAAGCACCAAAAAACGCATTTTTTAACCTTACTAATATAAATAAGCAGGGGTTTAATAATGTTAAAAAGTATAATGAAAGGGTTTCATTTGAGTCACCAAATCAGCAACCTTAGAATAATTTTTCAAGAATCAGCAGCAATCGCTGTTTAATTAAAAAATAAATAAATAATATCTAATTAAAATGAGAAAGCAGTTTTATTTTAAAAAGTTAAAATTTTATTTGTAATTAATAATTCTCACTATTATTAACTGTCCTTTGTGAGCATGAGAGACTTCTTTCAGAAACATAAAAAAAATTACCGACTTGTGAACACTGTTTTGTTGCATCTTGTGCTGTTTTTAATAATCTTGTACATTTATTACATTTAAATAGCCATGTCATGCTAAAATAGCTCAGCTTAAATGGTAGACATGACCATAATATGACCATAATATTAGGCCTAATTAAATAGGGCTTACATAAGTCATTCAAACGTACTGTTGCAATGTGTTAGAAAAACTATACTGTAGACTCTCTAACATATTGCACATATACAGTCTTTCCCACAAATTTGAGACCCCCAAATGTATTTGTATTATTCCACCATGTGCAGGTTTGCTAGAAGATTATTCCTTTGGCTACGGGCCTCAGGCATAAGTCTCCACTGTAACACAGCTGTCTGACATACTATAGAAATATTATGCAAACTGTATCGTTCTTCAGAGAGAAGTCAGACCTCAATAACCCCTGCCAGCCTGCTATATGTCCTCAAGCTGAACCGTTGGCTTACTTTCAAACATTGAGAATAGTTTCATTTCATGCAATAGCTCAGGATTTCAGGGCGAGAGTTCAAAAACATAATCAGTCACTGCTCCTCATGTCTTGGTCTGCTAAAAATCCCAGCTGAACCTCGTTCATCTCATTTGTGTTTCCTCTTTGGCCATCAGGTTCTTTTCTAAGCTGCCAAGTATTCCAGCTTTTGTATATAAAATACATACCGAAGAAAGAAAGAAATGAGGGAACAAACAGACATTAACGAACAAATGCATAAACAAGCGAACAATTGAATGAAAGAATGAGCGAAATAATAAACAAACATTAAAAACAAACAAGCGAACAAACAGTAGTAGAAGTGCAGCTGTTAAGCACTTTCAGTTTCCGGCCTGTTTTCCCATTCATTGATTTTCTGACTCTATCCCCATAATAATAAATTATGTACTCCTCTTCTCTCTCTCTGTTTCTTTCTCCCTCCCTCCTTCTCCCTTTTCTGTCTGTAAGAACATGAGCAATATTTTGCTAAGGCTACGGCACCGTTAGCATATTTTTGTACTTCACCTCGCTCACAGAGATTTTAGTGATTTTAACATCAGCATTGCCTGTTCCACCATTATAATTCATGAAGCCTACAAGAAAGACTGAAGCTGGGATCTATGCTTTAATATAATCGTTTGAAATACAGCTAATTAGGGTCACCCCCCTTGTTGAATGAAAATAGGCAAGCATGATTAGCATACCATAAAAATTCATTTTTGTAAACAGTCATATAATCAAATTCTCAATAATAAAACTATAAGAGCACTGGTTAATAGAAATAAAGTTTTAGTTGGAGCCATTAGCTACAAGCGCACAAGCTATTCCTTTCTCTTCTTTCCATTCGCTGTGATCTCTTTACTTTTTGTGTGAATAAAATAGCAGCTGAGATCAAAATAAGTAAATAAATAAATAATCCTATTTTAATTTGCTTGTTCAGTGCACCAGGGACTTGAATTGGCTGACAGAATACAGAATATTTGTGGTCTTGTATATGGACAACAGGAGAAACTGGCATGTGTTACAGCAGGCAGATGGTGTTCAGTCATCAAATTCGGACAACTTAATTTTTTTTTTTAAGTCTGTTTCCCTAAAAAGCAATTAAAGCATGGCAGGTGGGTGCTAACGGCTGGGAAACTCCAGCAAGTTTAGCTCTTCAACTTATCAAACATCACAGCTGCTCTCATCATTGCCAGACAATTATTTTTGTTTTCAACTTATGAGAAAGTTGGAAAATCTATTTTACTCCCATGCATGTCTAACTCTCTCTATACTTTAGGATAATCTATTTTAAGCCGTATCCTACACCGTATGCTACACATGCCAATATTTGTCTTTTAATTAAATTTTTTATATTTTCTGCTGCATGCAAATCAAGCAAGCGCATTATTTTTTAAATAATTATCAGTAGCTTCTGTATTTTTTTTAAATATTCAATAAATTAGTCATATGAATTGAACTATTATGTATCTCAAAGGTGGACTCGTTGATTTTCCGTCATTTAAATAGTTGAGGAATAGTTCAGGCAATAATGAAAAAATCAGGCCATCCAAGATGTAGATGAGTTTGTTTCTTCATTGGAACAGATTTTGGAGAAATTTAGCATTACATCACTTGCTCACCAGTGGACCATCTGCAGTGAATGGGTGCCGTCAGAATGAGAGGCTCAAACAGCTAATAAAAGCATCACAATAATCCACAAGGAATCCACACATTTCCATTTCCTTTAATGTGTTTTAACTTTAAATCATCTAAGTTAATTGTACTTTTAACAAATGTTTAAAATTGTATAGTGAATTGTTAGTGGCCTACATATTTACTATATGGGGTAGGTCTCATGGGAGCACTATTGTTGGACACTTTTGGAATAAATGAATTGAGGAAAATAAAGCATTCCTACAATGGCATAAGTAACTGTAACCATTGAAAAGTATTTACATGATGATGATTTCCCAGACATGTCTAGTTAAAAGGGCATGCTTGTTCTAAAGAAAACAAATTGGGATTTTAATTCCTATAGCGCTGCCATATTGTGCATCATGATTTTTCCCATTCGTTTTTTTCCCTCCTTATAATGTCTCTTGTCCACCTTTAAGTGTATACTGTGTGTTTAAACCACTCTACCTCCTTTTTCAGATATAGTTTGTCATGACAGTGAAAATACTTTGGGGTTCTACAAGAGATCATTCACTTATCTCCTTGATGATGCTAGTATGGCACAGATGGATTTGTCTCTGTAATAAAAGATGAAGTGCACAGGAAGATTTTCAAGTCGATCTAATCAGAGAGAGGCAGCAGCTCTTTGTCAATGAGATGTTATCTTCGAAGCATCTGCTACAGGCCTTGGGTTATTCTTAAAACTTAATGATGACAGAAAAGTGTGCTTCATACACTTACTCACTCTCATCATGCAAATAGAACGTTTCTCCCAAGAACCTAAAGCTGAGAGCACTTCATGCTCTCAAACTTGTTTTCGATAATTTTCATCCTCCTATTATCTGTCAAACAGGTTGTAGCGCTGCCATGTTCATAATGGATTTCTGCATGAAATGTTCCGTTTTACCTCAAGTGTGCTTGCGTATGGTAACATCGAATGACATCTTTGATTGGCCAAATGGCACCAATTTAACAATTTGGCTCTTTGTTTTTCTGCCCTGGTACAAATGCATCTGTGCTGCTAGTAGACTCACCAAAGCACCTCTCCGTGCCTGAAATTGTAGCACAACAGACATAATGACGTTTTAGAGCCAAAACTGCTTGGAAGAGCTGCCCCATTTTAAAAGCTGGAATGGTGAACATAGAGCTTCATAGGAGCTTGGTTTCCAAGTCTACAGCCAGCGGGCCCTTCTCAGTGCATTCTCATTTACACACACATGTGCAAACACATGCACACACATACTTCTCACGTTTATCCAGAGGTGTAATGGTTCTCCCATCCTCTTAACGTGATGGACTAGCCTCTCACCGCAATATACTCGCTGTGTGTAAAAGCACTCTTTGGCAGCGGTGCCGCTAATAATTGTTTCAATAGGATGGACGGCACTATAGCTCAGTTCATTTTGAGTGGTGTGATATCAGTAGCGACTGAAATATCGCACGGTCAGCATAAAACAGAAGCAAACACTGAGATAATGAAAGCAAAGCAAGCTGCCGCCTGTCAAGCACAATTATACAGGAAGGGAATCTTAAACCTCTTGCTAGGTAAGAGGTGACAGGCCATGTACTGTAGTACTTTCCTCAGAAAACTTTGCTGAGACCAACAGACGAAAGTTAGGTGTAGGTTATGGCATTAGAAATGTGACTGGTTATGATTGGTTTTCAGAGTTAAATGTTATTTAAAATAATCTTCATAATAATCGTAATATTGATGATTGTTTATTATAGACTAATAATTGTTCTATAATAAATTTATTATTATAAAAATAGCATTATTCTGATTATGAAAAATATTTCTACTCTTATTTTATATTATTATTATGTGTTTCTACATTTAATAATAGTGTTTTATACTCTTATGATTATTATTATACCGTGACTCGGTTTATTATACAAATAGTTAGTAAGAAGTATATACTTTAACTGATATGTGATATTATCTATATTATACCGGATTATATTACTACTTATATTATTGTTGTTATTATACAGTTATGCAGTTTTATATAGTGCTTTTGTTAATAATTTTTTATTTTTTCAATTTGGCATTAGAAATATAATAATAATAATAGCAATATTGTTTTTAAAGAATTAACTATTTTAAAGATTGTTTTCATAATTAACTGAATAAATAACCTTTCACAATTTGTATGCTTAGTATTTGTTATTTCTAATTAAAAGTCAACCAAAATGAACTTGCTATCAGGCTTAGTCTAATTTACACTGTCGTTTTTCACCAAAACAAAGGCATGCACTTTCATTTTCTTTGGGCCGATTAGCAAATGAGAGTTTTATTACATGCGTGGCCCCTCCATAGATTAGGGCGACACTAGTCATCATGTCAGAGGTTAAGACTCCTTAATTAATTGGATTCTGACTGCTGTACTGAATCAAACTAATAAAAAGCGTCTCTCAAATATAGGATCATTATCACTGCAATTTTCTCTCCTGCATTCTCAATTACGTTAACAAATTAGATGTTTCTCCACACCGATCAGAAACACATCCTGGAATTTAGCACATATCTCAATTTAATCTCTTCACTCCACTAATAATGAGTTTGGCTGGAGTAAATCTTTTTTTTTTTTTTTGAAATGGCAAGCACAGGCCTTGGAGGTCTGCCAGGTCTCCTCTAACAGAGAAAGGAGCCAAGAGAAAGTAGCTTAAAGAAATGAGGGATCAAGAGAGGAGGGACGAGCATTTTGTTTCGCATTCATTCTGGCTATCTGTTATTGCTTGATAATGTAATGACCGTACGGTTCAGCATCAACGGCTCCCGTGAGCTGGAGACGTGGGTGACACTGATTGCCATTAATCTGAAGAGCCACTCTGCTTGATGAAAGTGTTAGGGAGGCATTTCTCTGTCCGTCTCCATCCTATTAGCACAGCGAATGATTAGAAATCATCTGATCTTTGGAAAAAAAGCCTGTCGTTTATGCTAATCAGCCCTCCTGACAGCCACTGCGGGCCAAAACGTTCCCTCACCAAAAATATGGAGCACTGTGGAGAGCCTCTCTGTGCATCTCTTTCGGCTTCATTTTCAATTTTTCGAGACTAATATTGTACAGACACCGTGTTGTTGTGACTTCCCTTTTGTTCTGCATTGTGTGTGGTGTAGATGTTCTGAAGCCCAGAAACAAATCCCATATTTCTCTCCCTCTCTCTTTCTTGGCGTGACCGTAGTGAACAAAGGGTTCAGAACAAAGTGCTGCCATTTGTTGAATTTCTTCATTACTGAATGTTGTAATCAGTAATAGAGATTTACTTTGTTTCTAACTTCAAACACGGACACTGCCGTCTAATCTGAATTATACCAAAAGCGCTTTGCTTCAGATGTTAACGATGTATAAATTCAGCTTATTATGCAGCTGTCTTAAAAATTAAAGTTCAGCGGTATTCTTTGCAGTTAGGTTCAAATCTTCTTGTTAAGCATTATTTTTCATTTTACCTTTGAGTTATATGGGCTGTATAGAACTTTAGAGAGTAATTGATGTGAAATTATTAGGGATGCACCGATACCGATACTGGTATCGGTATCGGCCCGATACTGAGCTCCTGTACTCGTACTCGTACTTGTTAAAATGCCCCGATACCAAACGCCGATACCACACAGCATGTGACAAGTGCCATATTCAGACAAAGAAACACTGACAACAGACAGCAGAATGGAGTTATTAGAGATTAAAGATGTCTACGAAGTATATGTATGCAATGAATATAAAACATTCAGTATTAATGCCTGTATAGCTGATTTGCGCCAGCTGATGAGCAAAGCACGCTGAGTGGATTGAGCGCGCGGCGGCGCAGATACGCAAGCTTGTCGAGTGAATATACCTTTCTCACAGACATCACTGGAAAGTTTGTAGTTCGGTCGGATATGTCAAAAACAAGTAAGTAAAACAATGCACAAGTTACTTAACGGTAGGGAGAGAGCGAGAGAGAGCGCGTGCACTTCTGTTGTGTGATCTTTATTGATGTTCGCTCACTTAGCACGCATCATTTGGATTAAAACTAAATCGTAAATATAAGACAATTTATAGGGGCATTCACTATAAACGTCATTTATTTTTACCCTTAAGCATACACGACTTTCTGGCGAAAGTGAAACTAACAGCCTGTGTGAAATGCGCTAGGCTGTACTTTTCCCTCTCATTCTGCACCAGTACAAAGTATGTGCACGCGTTTCGCGTGTTTTGCTTGCTTCATGAGTGTTTCTGCATTATACGAGTGGCTTTGGAAAATAAATCGCTTCTATTTATGAAAATATCACAGTTAGGAGATTTATAGTGAGTGGTTCCCTGCATTTTTACAGCAAATCGCGTGATTACAGTACTAAGCTGCTGCAATGGAGCAGCTCTAATGCTATTAAATTAAAGATGATGTAGGCTACCATAGAGAGAGAAAAAAATTAACAGTGAAAGTAACAAAAACTTGTAAAATACATTTTAATGGGCATAATTAAGTGTGAAAATAACATAAGGATATACAGTCAAACCAAAAATTATTCAGAGACCAGATATAATTTTTGATATTTTTTTACTAGTGGGTGTAGGACACTATAGTTAATTTATGTAAAGTGAGGATAGCAAAATAAACTAAACTGTGATATATTATACCCAAAAATTCTTCATACAGTGGACTACCAGTAAAATTGATACAAATTTGGGACCAAAAATTATTCAGACCGAGTCTGGGGAAAAAACTGAAGTTCAGGTTTGCATGAACCTGGTTGACAGCATGCCCAGGAGACTATATGCTGTCATTAAGAATAAGGGTCACCCGACAAAGTATTGATAGTTGTGTAAATATTGACAGCTGTATGAATAATTTTTGGTTTATTGTAATCCATTACATACCTTTCTATCAAAGTTATCTGGCAATATCAAGCTGAATTTGTTCTGACACAGTTTAACTCTGAGTTCTTGTCATATTTTATTACCATTTTCTAAACTATAGCGAATAAACTGTGATAATGTGAGAAATGTTGAAGGTGTCTGAATAAATTTTGGTTTGACTGTATCTATTTGATAAATGAAGTTAACCAACTAACATTATACATACTCTTTTGGTTTCTGTACCCAATATTTAAAAAATTTACAAATGCAATAAAAATATCGGTACATCCAGTACTCGGTATCGGCAAGTACCAAAAATAAAAGTATCGGTATCGGGCGAGTACTGGAAAAAGTGGTATCGGTGCTCCCAGAAATTTATAGGTTCTTTAGACACAGCATCAGTATTCACCCCAAACCATGAAAGTCGGATTATTATTTACTCACTCTCTTGTCGTGCAAAACTGTAGGTCCTGTCCTTTCTTCCTATCTTTCTTCCACAATATATAATAATATATATCTATAAGACATCATATAGTATATTATATATATATATTTTGACCCCCCAGTGCCTTTAACTGTATGGGCAAAAGGGGGCAGCTGAAAGATTTTTTCAACATTCCATCTTTTTGTTTTTCGGTCTGAAAAGTTTTTTAAGTCGTACAGTTTTGAATGACAGAGGGATGCGTAAGTACTGACAAGTGAATAGAGTAAAATAATGGACCAGTATTTTATGAATTTTGGGGTAAACTACCTCTTTTAGAAACCCAGAAACCATCATTAAGAAATCCCAACAACCAGATTTTTTTAAATCTCTAAATATCTAATATCCATAACTCATACAATGCAAACTATGTTTATAAGAAGGGTTAAACCTTATAAGCATTAATTTATAATGCTGCAAAGAACCATTGAAGAACCTTTATTTTGAAGTTGCATTTATAACTTGTTATATCTGAGACACTATCTTTCAGAAATCATGACAATATTTTAAATGTATGGGTGGGTGAACAAACACATTAAGCATCAGAACTTCATTATTTCTAAACGCTTTTAAAATAGGTTCTTTATTGGCATCTGTGGTTCATGAAGAACCTTTAACAACCGTGGGAGCTTGTGCCTTTCACAAAATGTTTTGTTTTTTTTTTTTTTTTTTAAGAACCAACAAAGGTCTTGCTATGCCGTTGCTGCGAGAATTCCCTTTTGGAACTTTTATTTAAGAGAATAAAAAGTCCTTTTGTGGAAGTTTTAAAAAATTATCCTATCAGGCTGTGAAAGTTTTAGTTCAAATTAATGTGTTCAGTAAGTATTTTTACATAGAATAATTTCCCAGAATTGCTAAAACCTTTTTAGAATTCCAGCATAAGCTGCATGAATTTGCTATAGATATGTTGCAGACCTGAGAAGGTCACTTTGTCTCCTACGCTTCTTTAGTTCTCCCATTAATAAAAAGTAAAATCCACATATCAGCTTGACCGTGGCTGTTTTGTGACATCAGCATGGACGGTTATCTCAAGGTTGCATGCTTATTGTCAAATGAAAGGCTAAGGTTGGTCACCTCCCGTTTTAATGCTGTGGAAAACACAAGGTAATCAAACAAGCAATTAAGCATTATGGGAGGAAATAACTTCATGCTGTGCCCTTTGCAGGCTCCTTTCAGGTTTTACAGCTCTTCCTCAGCCCAGACGTGCGCCATACAGGAAGTCACCATTTAAGACCACCTGCCATTCATCACTCTGAGTTGAGGAGAATGTTTTAAAAGTGGAAAGGTGCAGTAGAGAAGGTCAGTTTGGAGGTCAGATGTGTGTATTTTGCAGAAGCCTACGATAAACATCCATGTTCGTTTGAATAAAAATCAAGGTTAAAAAGGAAGTTTCAAGTTCATAATAAACTGACTGATATTTCAAAGGGTAATCACTTTGATTACTCTTTAGCGAATGGCTTGCTTGATGCCGACTCTCCTGCTCCCGTTTTTAAGGCGGTCCACTTTGTGTTAGTAAAATGATATGCCGGATTAATTAAACCAGATGAGGTGATCGTAATTCAACACACTGCTGGAGCGCGAGGGTAAGGGCAGCGGCAGTCATGGGAATATCTGAACCATTTTTTTTTCACCTAATTGCAAGTCAGTTAGAAACAGTTGGCAAGGACATGTGGCTAGGGAGGCTTTAATGGAGATGAATGGAATGCCAGGAGGATAGAGGAGAACCCTGACCCGTCCTCCTATTTCTGTAGTCTGCTTGTACCAAAACGTCTAGATCAACTCTTCTGAATATCAAGAAAGCCTGCTTGTCATATGAAATATTTCTCATTATACAGCTTGTTTTTCGTCATTTGTCTAAAGTTTGAATTTCGGAAAGGTTCAGTCAAGGTTGAGAAGTTCCTTTGTGTCTTTCCAGCCTTTGAACTTAAGATTCACATTTAAATTTGAGACTGTTTGGTTTCAAAGCCTTCCCTGTACATCCATATTTACTCAGTTTTAAGGTATCAAACTCTCTTCTAAAGGCATCTTGGCAAAATAGAAAATGCAGAGGAGAAAGTTCCCTTCCATTTGATCACACCGACGTCTTTGTCTAACCAGTGTTCTTGTTCATAAAGAAATTCTGTTTTGGGGAGAGCCGTTTTCACACCAGACACCTCGCAGAGATGGGGGACTCAAAAAGCACCTTAGTCAGCTCAGCGCTCAGGGTAGAGGCTGATGGGAATGGGCTCTACAGCTTTTCTGGTTCCTGTTACAGTGGATCACTTTCTCTCCAAGTCTCATTTCAATAGCGTTAGTATGCTGCAGCCCAACTGAGCGCTCCGAGCAGA
Organism: Sinocyclocheilus anophthalmus; assembly: GCA_018155175.1. Classification (NCBI taxonomy): domain Eukaryota; kingdom Metazoa; phylum Chordata; class Actinopteri; order Cypriniformes; family Cyprinidae; genus Sinocyclocheilus; species Sinocyclocheilus anophthalmus. The sequence goes on from JADLZN010010578.1 coordinate 62,053, forward strand.
AAGCACACTGTCAGCACAATCATCAGCCCTGCTCCAACTCAAACCCACAAAGAGTGTCAAGATGTAGATGTGAAAATATAGCGAGAGAGATGAAGGGAGAGGAGAAACGATGGAGATGGAAGTTCCAAAAAGTGAAAAGGTCAAATAAGATAGAAAGAAATAATAAAAAGAACTGAAACATTGTGCAATATGCATAAAATGGCATAACAAGCTGTTGTATTCCTACTTGCATTTTTATTTTTTGCAAGAAGTCACTTATGTTACCAAGGCTGCATTTATTTGATCAACAATTTACAATTTAAATACAATTTAAAATATTGTTTTCTGTTTTCATACTGTGCATCTGCTTCCTGTCATTCTTTTGATGACAAAGCCGAATGTTGTTTCATGATCCTTAAGAAATAATTATAATATGCTTATCATTATTGTTATTATTATCGTCATATTATTAATATTGAAAACAGTTGTGCTGCTTAAATCTAAATAAGTATAAAAGTGATAAAATAAGACGAATAGTGATGACTAGTTAAAGAAAAAAATCTGTCATTATTAGTTATTTGTTGCAAACACTTTCTTTCACTTAGGATTCTTCTTATAAAGGTTAATTTTTGAAAATGTTTTCTGTATAGTCAAAGTGATTAAAGGCCGGGTGCAGTGAAGCTCCAAAATGACCAAAAAAGTCAAAATAAAAAATTGGTCCAAATGATTCATGCATTATATTCCAGGTTTTCTGAAGCAATGTGATAGCTTTTTGTTATATATATAAAAAAAGTGAACAAATCATTCAGACGGTTCTGTGAACAATCAATTCATTGGAAATATTAGACTCAGAATGATTAGTTGATGAATCAGATATCCTTACTTCTAATATGAAATCTCATGAACATGTCAGCAAGAGCTATGTTGGATGTCAAGATTCTGACAGCTTAAATTTCTGTCTGTTCATCACACAAAGCTATTGAATGGCTTCAGATGACTGATTTGAATGGACTTCTTTTATGATGCATTTTGGCAAAAGAGTGGCCAGGATATTGTTTAAAAATTAAAATCATGGAAGAAAGTAAGTCATACAGAATGACATGAAAGTGAATAAATGATGACAGAATTTGCATTTTAGGTGAACTATTCTTGATAGAAGCAATGGTATATGGTCTGCAGGACAGAAAGCTGGAAGCCGTCATGAACGGCACTCATGTGACAGCATATTAGACCGGGAAGGTAAATTGATATGTAAATTGAGTGTGCGACTCAGAGAATGAGGAAATATGAACCTGAAATGTGCTAGACCTTCACATAGAGCGGGAACATCTTTTTTCTCCCGTCAGCAAAGTACAATAGCATACCCTGGTGTAGCGAACATCTCGTGTCTGTCTCCTGTGTGGCGGAATGTTCCGGAGAAAGAGAGCAAGAGTGCATTAGGCAGCACAAAGTGATTTGTCCTCATGGTGTCCAGGCTGTACTGAAAGAGCAGAGGTCTTGGTGAACAAAAGCAAGCAGTGTTCACTCATTTATTGGAGGAACACTGGAAGATTGGAGTCGTTCATCAGGATGATGCTCACTGCTTTGTTCTTCAAGGAGAGACATTTTGTCAATATAAGATGCTCTTTTTCTCATTAGATTTCTGAGAGGCCTGTCAGCCATACAGACATACAGTGAGAACAGCTTCATAAGATTTGTGGTCCTCAATATCCGCATACACACTCTATGTAATGGAAATGTATGATAGCTATTGACATATGCAGCATAGAATGCTCACGGTTTAATTTAAAAGCAGAAACTGATTGTAAAAACAGTTGAATTGTACAAACTATGGGAAACATCCTATTATTTTAACATGACTCTGACTTTATTGGCTTTCTATGACAAATACAGTTATATTGTGGGTTATACAATAGGATGCCTGTACAGCTAATAACTAATTAACTAATCTTTTTTTTAACTTAGAAAAGTTAAAAATGTGCAGTTTTTCTGTTTTATATAGTATTATTTTGATGCTCCAATGAACACATTATTTGATAATGAATAATAGCCATAATTGATCTTAATAGTTAGGATGGTTTTGGTTAGAGTTCAAAATGTAAACATGAAGATTTGGCTCAGTTTCAATGAATGAAATTGTATTGAATTTGTAAATTGAACACAGGTCTATCTATCTATCTATCTATCTAGCTATCTAGCTATCTATCTATCATACATTTGTTTGTTTGTTCACTCATTTGTTTGCTTGTTCATTATGTCGTTTGTTCTATCTAACTTTGATATGTTCTGTCTTTCTGTTGTTTGTTCTGTTGTTCATTTTGTCGTTCTTTCGTTCATTCTATTTATTGAGCTATCATTCGTATTGAGGCATTCATATCATTGTTTGTTCTGTCTATTGAGCTGTTGTCCTATCATAGTATATTTATGTCATTCTATTTATTGTTTTATCAGTTGGGTATATCTGTCTATCGTTCTGTCTATGCATCTAATTGTAACGCTTGTAACTTTTTTTCCAAACACAAGACTCAAACATGACTAACAATGCCATCTGACACACTAACAGTGATGTTAGAGTGCTGCAAATGTAATTGTTGTGCTTTTAAGCATCTCTATAAATGGATGATGGTATTGGATTCAGCCCTAACAAAACATTAGAAAAACTAATGCAAAATCTTTGTCACAATACGCACACACACTCAGTATTTTGGTGTGCTCTTGTGTCATTTTCCTGACAGCATAGCTGAGTGCTGTCATAATAAACAGTTGTTATATTTGCTGATATTTTCCCATTTTTCAGATTGCATTCAAGAAAGAACATAAAGTTAAGATTTTAACAAATGGCTTGTTTTCTAGTTTTGATGACCTTCAGCCATTCATCTTGTTATATGCCACATTTTTCTTCATTCTCCTTGACATCAATGACAAGATGAGTCAAGGTTTCCACAGTCACACACACACACACACACACTGGGGGATCCATCCATCCAGCCAATTAGAGGCGTTTACATGATGACAAGCTTGTGTTTGATTCAGCCAAATAAAATCAGCATCAAACTGAAGTGATGGAGCATGATGAACACTGGCATTCAGTTCCACTATGTGGTGGACACACACATGTGTGTGAGTGAGGTGTGCTTGCCAAAGACAGAATCATTCTCACTCTTCTCTACCACGCAATCACAGCTCCAGCCTGCCAACTCGCCATGGCTGGGCTCCTGTGACCCTGGCATGGGCGGCCTCTCTCCTCATCATTACTGCCAAATTAAAAGCTAGAAGCCTCCAGCTCATCTGTCTCCCTGGTGCCGACTCTTATCACGAGCTCGGCCGCTCCCTCGCCGTGCTGAACGGAGAGCACGCTTATTATGGACACCTTGGAACTCACCCCAAACCAATTATAATCAAAAGATGATTTTAAAATGTACTAGTCCTTGATTGTAATGAGAGAGTTCTACATTTTCTTCTCAGATTAGCTGTCATGAGTGATTCTTACTTTGAGACAAATTACCGAGGGGAGTTTAGGCACAGGAACAGGGGAGAAAACAACTTGAAGAAGGGAAATGTAATTCTCTCATTAAAGTGTAATGCTGTTTGCAAGGGAGCATGAAAGATTAGGCAGTTACATGTGGGAAGCTGCAGAGGCTGATTCGGTTCAAGAAGATCTTCAGTCAAGCATCCTCATGACCTGCTCTATGGTACGAAGGTAAAGAATTGGGTTTCTACGTAGGCACACTCAAAGGCAGGTCAGTTCATTTTGCATCCATCTCAAAATCATTTTTCCAGTCATGCTAGTATTGTTCCTATCTAATTTAATAGAGAAAGATTTTTATATTGTCTCTGACACATGGCACCAGGGCTAAACGTTTACATGTTTGAATGTTTATTTTATGTTATTATTTTAATTTAATTTAATTAAATGAAATGCATTTAGGAGATACACTTCAGGGGTATTTTATGCATAAACTGCAACTGCATTTAGATGACAAATGACTGTGAGGGGGGCTGTTGATTTGCAGTGATGTTTAAAATGTTGCTAAGCCTCTAGGAGCTTTTATACTGGGTGTGTTGCACTATATTGCTGCAGGCGAAGGCAGACGGTTTCAGAATCGTACCCACGGAGACCCAGAACACCAATGGGTATTTTTAGACATTCCAATGTGCCCTCGGAGACTAACTCACACACATGCAAAGACAAACTTTTTACCAGGGCATACACTTACTCAAACTCTCATTTGAAGACTTGTATTCATGTTTTAGGTGGCATACTCATTCAGACGTGTTCAGACTCAATTAAGTCTGTATATATGGACTGGAAAACAGTGATTGATGTTACAGCTGAGTCTAAAATATGAATGAAAACTTCATCTCTTCAGCAACATGGAAATAATCTTTTCCTTACTCTCATACAGTACTGAATGAAAATGTTATGGCTGGTTTATAAAAATATACATTTTTGTAGGTGATGTTTTTATCTTTTTTTTATGTGTTGCAGACATTGTGGCTACATTAAAGCGAAGCAAGATCCAGATGAAGAAAAAATGCAGTTTCAGAACGGGAGAGGTACAGTGGCCAAAATAGCACACACAAACACACACTAAACACTCATACATAATGGATTGTCAAAACAAACGGTTGATTTTAGAGGTAACATAAATGTAAAAGGTCTCTCTTCCAGTCTCAGCTGTGAGAGTGCAAAATAAATCAAAAACCCTCATACTCAACCTCACCATAGAGTTTATCTTTTCCAGCTATTTTAGGAGGTTGTTTGGTTTTATGGTGCAGTCGTGTCTTGGCATTCATTTGGACTCAAAATCCCCATGTGAAAATCATATGTGGTCTTTTTTTTTTTTTTACTGCAGTGAAATTGCCAGGAAGCAGAACATACATTCACCCCCACACTTATGAGGACCCAAATCAAGCCATCCGGGATTTTGCCAAGGAAATCGATGCCTCCACTATACATATAGAGAGAGTTATAGGTGCAGGTGAGAGTCTTATTCTTCTATAGATCAAATTGTGGAAAGAAAATGAGAATAAAACAGTACTGAATCACAAATATACATTATGCAAATTGTGTCAGTGTAGCTCCTTAAATATTGAGGATTTGTTCACTTTGTTCAGTGTTTTCAGTGTGTAAGCGCAGTTGTGTGCTAATGTATGTTAAAAAAAACAGTAGTTTCTATTTTATTCCTAATCATAGAATGTCTGCCGACTGTAAGCTTCACACACAACGCTGTTGTTTGAAATACTGAGCTGTTAATACCACATATCTCTGCGTCTGAACTTGGCTTTGAAATCTCATTTTCCTCAATGTATGCGTTCTCTGTCCGTGAGTGTCTGTTTCTCCATTTTTCAGACTTTTTTTGTCTTTTATCCTGGTTCTTTATTTCTCTGTCTCATTTCCTATTTAGAGTTCTTTGGGGCTTTAGGAGCTCTGAATTAAACGATGCCATGGAGAAATATGGTAGATTCTGTGCGTGAGAACTGGGACACACTTTTACACCCAAACTGTTTGGCTGAGATGTGTGTGTGTATATAGATATATATATATATATATATATAGCTGCAAAATGTCTAATTGATCTTTGTTCCTGGGTAATTAGTTTTCCGACACAGCTGTTCCAGGTTTATGTTTCTTGTATCACTCCACAGTCCCTTTCTTCTCACATAATAACATTAACATTCAAAAGAACAATTTTTGTCTTGTTTCTCAGAAACAAATATCTAAACATCCTTAAATTGTGTACTTGTATAAATTATTTTCTTATGCTTTTAAATGCCTTTTTCAATAATAAACCTTACTAACTTTTGTATTTATGATTTAAAAAACAGTTCTGATGTGGTCAGAAAATGAACTAAAATAAAGAAATGTTAAAAAATATTAAAATATAATCTCTAATGTCTTAATATGTTGTAATATCATATGCAGAAAATATATCTAGTTTTAAGAATGTTTATATTTTTTCACTGGAAAACAAGACAGAGATATGATTGATTATATGCAGTATAAGCTGGGTAATGTATCTGGACATTATCGCATAATTAACCCCTTCAGGGTGATAACACATTCACCGTTTCAACAAAAGAAAGTCAGCTCAGTATTTTCTCCTTATACACCTCAATAGCAGCAGTATTTTTCCTCAGAAGACATTTTTCCTAAAGAAATCTTAAACTTAGAATTGTATACACTAAAATGAGCACAGTCACATTGTACAGGCAAGAGGATTTTATTTATGCATATTTTCCTTCATAAATCTGCTGTAGTCTGATGCTGATGTGCTGATGATGGCCGTGTGTCGCTTTGCCAGGTGAGTTTGGTGAGGTTTGCAGTGGCCGTCTGAAGCTCCCCAGCAAGAGAGAAATCTACGTGGCCATCAAAAGTCTAAAGGCAGGATACTCAGAGAAGCAGAGGCGGGACTTCCTGAGCGAGGCCAGCATCATGGGTCAGTTCGACCACCCCAACATAATCAGACTGGAGGGAGTCGTTACCAGATGTAAGTGACTGACATGTACACTCGTCTTCACCTTCACCCAATGGCTTTTAAATGACGGATTGAAAAGTTTAAGTAAGTAAACATACACTGCATTATAAGCACTGAGGGAAAAATAAGCTGTTCTCAAAAGTGCTTTCAGAAATCATTTTGCAGGGATTCAATTGCACAGTTGAGTTCTTGGCTCGGTACACTTTTTATACAGCATGGCTGAATAGCACAAGTGTGGCAATATATGATTATTGTGACTACACCAACAACCCTTTTCCGCCACAGCGGTCACAAAGTGTTTTCATGGCGTTGTGATTAAGAGCCAGATGGAGGTGTGCTGTACTCACTGACGTGCTCAGCCTTGGGGAGGACAGAAACAGAGCTCGACTGTTCCACCTGAATGGCTCTGTTGAGTTGGATCCAACCACACAAGAGGATTGGAAGACAAAGACTCGCTACAGCAGATGTATTGAAGAGCAACCCTAGATTCCCGCTTTAAACATGACTAAACAAATTATCTCTAGAATTAAGTTTTCATTTGTAAATGTTTGGCTACAAAAGTAAACCGAAGTACAGTATTAAATGACTAATAAAATTGGCACTTAACTTGTCCCCCACTGTTTGTGCTACAGACAGTTCAAGTGACTTGTTGAGGAGAGGTCTTCTATTGCTTTTCTAAACAACTGGAATTATGCTTTTCACCTGGTAGATGATAAATATGTAATTCAAAAAAAAATGTTACTCCTAGAAACCGCCCAAAAAATCCTAGCAGACATATAAGAACTTGCCAGAAACCGCTCCGAACACCCTATAGCATTGCAGTAGATACAGAGATAGACTTACACTCTGTTATGTGTGTTAGAAACCTTTCAGAATCTCATTATCTCATCAGTAATGGGGGAAAGCTTATCGGAGAACTTCAGCTTTCATCAGATGCCAAACAAAAACCCTTTCTTTCGAGCGTCATTATGACTGAACAAACGTCTGCGGCTTCGCACTACCTATAGAGCACAACAATGAGAGAATGCATATTTATGACTGCATGAATATTAATAATTTAAATAGTTAATTGGAAGTGTTTTAACTGTCATAAATATTCAGCAGCGCACATATGAACAGCGACGTCTTGACATTTCTTATTCATTTTTCCGCTCTGTTCTCTCTAATGCGGAATGCTAATTTTGACCTTTTGTTCGTATTGGTTTGTGCAGTTTACAGAACTATTTTCTCCGTAAATCGAGTTTGCGTTTCATTTTAAAAAGGCAGATGCTGCCTAATTGCCTGTCCTCCAGTTATAAGTGGTGTATTTATGTTCTGAGCAAATATCAGGGGCTCGGGGTTAAAGCTCAGTTCAGTATCTCTCAGAGTACGCAGATTATTTGGAAGAACAAAGTAGAGGTTTAAGTGAGAGTAATGCATTCAACATTAGCCTGCACTCTGACCTCTGTCTTCGTGGAATAGACCAGTCCTCTGTTGGAATCTAAAATAAGACCACTTTTGACAGGGTGAAAGAGAGTTTAGGGGAAGATGCAGAGAGGAAATATCTGACATTCTTAGAAAAAAAAACATGAGGGGTTATAAATGTACAATTCTGCTCCAGTGTAATTATAGTTACTAAAATTAAAACTAAAACCATTAAAAATCATTTTCATTACCTGAAATAAAATAAGTGCAATAAAATAAAATATTAAAAAAAATATTTTGGCTAATTTCCAAGGCAACCTTTTTCATTTTTATTTACTTTTATTTACTTATTTACATTTTTATTAACTTGATATACTAAAATAACTAAAACTAAAACTGTAATAAAAATTAATACAACTATAGACATATGGGGGGAAAAACAAAACTGCTAAAAATTACAAAAACTTAAAACTTTATATCTAAAATTAAAATGAGCATGAAGGAAATAAAATAAAATATCCACAATCTCAATGTATCTCAATGCTAAAATAACACTGTTCTGCTCATATGTTTACTAATTTTTAGAATCTGCGAGATGCTTGCATTTAAAAAATTGATTTTTATAAGCAACATTTTATTTAGATTCTGATTAGCTATTTCAGATATTTCATAGAAAACACTGAATTTACACAATTTAGTATGTGTTCTTATAAAATTTGGTGATTTTTAAATTTTGTCTTGTGGAATATAGTTCTTATTTTTATTTTAACATATAGAATTTATTATTATTATATATATATATATATATATTATATATATATATATATAGATATATAAACATTTTTAAAGATTTTATTTCACTTATGCACTAAGCATCTTACAGATTCCTGAAAGGGAAAGTGATCGAGTTTTTCCCCCAGTCACTGTCCATATGGCTGCATGTATTCTGGCCTTGGGGGTTGTGAATAGTCACACGTATGACAGCAGAGAGGCAATTTCACAGATCAGTGCTCAGCAGGTCAGTGGCTGCAGGGCCGAGGAGAGGGCAAGGGAACATCAGGGACAGCTCTCTAACCTTTCACTCCAAACAGTTATTCAAAACATCCATTTCTAACAGCTCCCAGCATTAAAATCCATTGTGATTGCCACTCACTGTAGCACCAAAAAACAATCTTTGGGATACTTAAAATCCTTTTAATATGAAGAGTGGTGTGTCACTGTCTATTATTGTACCTTTGATGAGCTGTATATTTCATAAACAATCATTCTTTTGAACAGATTATTTTGAATGTTTTAGTCAAACTGATTTGCATAGTGTTGGTAATTGACTCTGTATTTAACACTGCAGGCTTCCAGTGGTTATGGAAAACTTAAAAATATCAGTGAATGTCAAAAACTGGAAATACCAGTGACTTTGTAGGGATGAATGGACTTAGCTTTAATATATTTTATTGGTGTTCATTTCTTTTTGTGAGTGCAGTCTCTATAAACTCGTTTTAAAACATTATTAAAATATCCAGTAATCCTGAACAGCTGCAAAAGTAAAAATCATAGAAATCCATTTGTAAACATTGGCAAAGTTTTGCGATAAACAGTGATAAACAGCAGCATTTCATAGACTACAAAACTATATCAAAAGACATTTAAAATGCTGCTGGAAACACGTTTGAATGATGACTCAAATGAGTTAAGCGGTTAATTGGTTCTTTGAATAAGCCGACTTACTAAAATGAATCTGATCTCCCAATGCTATCCTTCAGGGCTATTTTTTAATAATGTACACAAAGAAGCTTTTGTAAATGTAGTTTTTATTGTGTTTTTTCTTTAAGCTTGTGGCCTCAGTGATCAACAAATCCAAAACAGAGCTCCAATCAACTGTGCTTTATCAGACTAATGTTCCACACTCTCCCTCTCGATTTGATTGCTTCCATTGTTATGTAGATGGTGGGTCTGGTGTGACTAAAAAAAGCTTTAGAAATAGCTCTTTTAATTGCTATCTCGTCATTTGTCAGAAAAGTTCTCATCTCTCCGTATCTCTCATTTCCTCCTTTATGTGCCAACAATCGCCTAATCTGGAAGCATTCAATTTGGAGGAGGCTATTATCTACTCTCATCATGCCCTTTCCACCGCAAAGGATTTTCCTCTTAACGAAGTGGTTGCTATTTCGAGAAAGCATTCATTAAGACCGACGCTCCTTTGTTTAGGGAACAATGAAAGTTAAAGTCTTGCGAAGACTCTTGTGTTAAATTACGCCAACTCTTGTAGATTTAGGGTTGCGACGTACTGGGTCTCTGTGCGATTCTTGCCAACAGCGAGGACTTGGAAAGCAACTCAGTGCTAAGTACATCATGTGTCATTTAGTTAAAGCACTATTTGGAAAATCAATAAGATTGTAAAGTTGAAGAACAGCTCCTTTTGTTCATAATCATAGCAGGAGGACGCAAAGTGGACTATCAGGTCATCAACCTGACCAATATCTCTTTAATCCTATAAGTTAGTTCATTGGATATCAAAGCTGAATATATGGAGATATGAGTTCTGCTTTTACCACGGTAACTGCTGCTGAAATAAACTGCTTTAATGTGGGGTGTAAAATCAATACTCTATTTGAAATAGGGGTTCTCGCTCTGTGGATGAGCCAGTATTGGGAATGGGCCAGTCTGCTTGCCTGATTTGAGCTTGTTAAGGGGAGTCACTGCTGGGCTCCTGATGGGACGACTACAGGCCAAATGTAAAGGCTCTGGTGTGCCGCTTTACACACAAACATATGTTTATACACACACGCTCAAGCTGCTGCGCCTCTCTTCCCATACGTATTTTTTTCATTTTTTTCTGAACATGCGATACAATCATGTAGGTCAGAGGGACTCCGCTGGGAATAGATTTATCCAGCGATTTTCCCCGGAAAGTACGTATAGGGTTCAAGAGATTCTGTGCAAAATGCCTTTGACAGCAGCGTGCTGTGACAGCTTTATTTAAGTGGATATGGTTTTTAAGACTCTGTCCTAGATATTACAACTCAAGCAGACCTGGATCCATGCTGTTATTTTCACCAGAGACAATGACAGCTTAATCTTTATTTCTGTACTTTTATAGTCGCAGTTACATTTTACATTTATGCATCTATCAGACACTTTTATCCAAAGCAAAAACAATACAACAACATAAATTATTCATAATTGTTGGTGGTTACGGTAGAGTTTTTTTCCATATATTTCTTGAAGGTAGCAAAGGATCAGAGTTGGCAAATTCATTCTGCCTTGGTTTGAGAAAATATTTGTGTGCCTTTTATATTTATTTATATATTTGTTATATTTCAAAATGTCTGGGTGGGTAAGATTTTTAGTGTTTCGAAGGAAGTCTCTTATGCTTACCAAGGTTGCATTTATTTGATAAAAAATAGAGTAAAAACTGTAAAATTATGAGATATTATTACAATATAAAATAACTGTTCTATTTTAATATATTTTAAATGTAATTAATGCATGTAATGGCAAAGTCTTTAGTGTCACATCCTTCAGAAATCATCATACTATGCTGATTTGGTGCTCAATAAACATGTCTTATTATTATCAATATTGAAAACGTTGTTTTTTTTTTCCAGGATTCTTTGAATTAAAAAAACAGCATTTCTTTGAAATAGAATTTTACTGTACTGTACTTTTCATTAATTGAATGCATCCAAGCTTATTTCTAGAGTGAAAGTATAAAACAGTATAAAGTATACAAGTATGTAATTATTCAAAAGTATAAAACATTTTATAAGTTCTGTTATTTCTCAGAGTTGGTTTTTAACCCATAACAGCATCATATGTCACTGTAAGAAAAAATCCATAGAAAAGATTATGGGCATTTCTTTTAATCCTAAAACACAACACAATTTAATGCGTAATTCAAAATAAAAGAAAAACACTTGTAAAAAATCAATAAGGACAGTTCCTTCATATTAACAGAACGTTGTGTCAGACAGTTGCATTGTCTTCAAAAGAATGATTTGTAAACCTGCCTGCCTGAACCATATTTAGTGTCACCCTCAGGGTTTTTTGCTTTTTATCTTCTCCGTATGTAAATATATAACCTATCCCTCTGTTGAAGCTCTGTACCCGAGGCCACACTTAGTAAGCCACTAGTGACATTAACTGCTAATTCACTCCCGCACACAGAGCTCATTGTAGACCACTGCTATTCCAGCCATGCAGGGTTCACGAAGGGTTAAGCATATTCGTCTCCTTGTAGAAACAAAGCAAATAGTGGCACCAGGTCTTGAGGGTGAAATCACAGAGATATGCCTTCCCTCTGTTCACAAGACATGTGATGCTAATGCAGGAAGCCCTCAATGAACTCCATTGTGCGCTTTTGAGATAGTGAACACACCGTCTGCACCAGATAGAGCTGCTTGTGTGTGCTGTAACTTCTTTGGTATCTCATCAGGAAAAATTGCCACATCAGATGTCCAGATGATCACTTGATAACGCATGAATTAGTTGCCAGAGATTAATGTCAAGAGCGAATCTTTCAGAGTTGTTTTCCGAATAGCTCATGATAAGGACTGTTTTATTAGTTAAACGCCTGCTGTAACACTTAAACACACGTATAAAATCAACACTAGATGACCTTTCAAAAAAGTTCCCTTTCGTGGAACTTCGAACTGCGTCCTCTAGGGGTCGCTATGGGGAACGCCTCGTCGGGACCCGTGTCTGAAGCCTACATTGAAAAAACAACATGTTGGCCGGCGACAGCCTATGACGTCACTACCGTCGCAAACTAGTTAAAAAATAGGCGCCGTATGTTCAGGCACATCATCACTTTCTTCGTCTTCACTGACCGTTCTGTTTGAAGCGTGCATTCCAAAAGCAAAGTAAGAGTATTTCTTTTCCTACTATGGCGAGCACTAGCGGAGCGTTTAGAAAGTGTTTACATCCGTGTCAGCGGTTTCTGACACCCGATGATTCACACGATCTATACATTGTTTGTTTGGGCGAAGAGCACCCACGCGATGTCCTCGAGGGGGCAATCTGCGTGCATTGTGAGAGCTTCTCGCTGAAAAAGCTCCGTTCTCGTTTGTCCCTCTATTCTCGAGTGGAGAGGGACAACATCGGTTCAGAGGTCGGGGAACCCGCCGCTGCTGAGGCACGGAGGAGAATGAGCTCGTGGGGATCTCAGGTGGACCTAGCCGATGAGGCTGAAGGGGGGGTTCCCCTCTTCCGCGCATCGGTGTCGGGCGAGAGACAGCCACTGGACGATGATATCCTCTCTTTGATATCATCTGATCCAGGGGCCAGTGCTCAGTTGGGCCCAGCCCAACAAGAGCAGGAAATGGATGTGGAGAGTGAAGAAACTGAGGCTGAGCTTTCCCAATCCACCTGCCTTGCGTATGATGAGCTGTTAGAGGTGATGAATCGGGCCATGGCAAGGCTCGAATTACCGTGGAAACGAGCCAAGGCGGTGACGTGCGCGAGGTTGTCTCGATGAACGTTATTTTTCTGGCCATAACGCTCCAGCTCAGGTGAGCTTTCCTTTCCTTCCTGATCTCCATACTGAATCCTTATCCTTGCCGCTTTTCTAAAATCCACGTAAGTGGTGGGTGGGCACGTTAGGCTTTGCCACCCGTCTAAAATTCCACCTAGGTGGTAGGTGTGCACGTTATGCTTTGCCACTTCTCTAAAATCACACGAAAGTGGTAGGTGCGCACGTTCTTCTTTGCCAACCTCTCTAAATCCTGATGGTAGGGGTACGCGGTTTTCGGGACTGCTACTGTTTCGAGAGGTTAGGACCCCGACTTCCTGGATCCTTCACCAGCTGGTCCGATCGACGAAAGCACCGAAGGCACTGCACCCTCGATATCAAGGTGGTACTAAGAGGTGTCGTAGACGAGCGTTAATCCTCTCTGAGGAGTTGGTTTCCTCGCTCCATGGGCTGTCCTCGTTGTAATGTTTAGCACTGCTCCCCTTTCAGGAAAGGGTCACCTGGAATGGGGACAGTATTTCTCAGCTGAGGAAAAACGGAGGTGCCTCTTTCATGAGATGCTTGAGCTCGCTGTCTTCCAGAAAGACCTCAAACCAGCTGCATCAGTAGGACTGGGCCGTCCTCCGCCTCCCTGATGCGCTGGCAATGTGGCTAGCCTGCAGTATGCTACCCCTCTGGTTTTTTAATCAGGCTGCTGGTTGGGGGCCCCCCCTCTCGGTGAGAGGTGGGTTGGGCTCCCCCAGCTAGAATGAGCTACTGCCAGCCGGGGAAAACCCGGCATTAGTAGAAAGGGTCGAGCCCCCTGGGCATCTGAGGACCAGGCGTGGGAACCGCCGAGATTGTTACTAGCTGGTTCCGCTAGCTGGAACGTGCTGCGGGTCGAGTCCCCTTCTCGGTGAGAACTGGGCGTGTTGCTCCCCCAGCTGATAACTGCTAGCCGTTCCACCAATGGAACGTGCTGTAGGTCGAGCTCCCGCTGAATGGATGTCTGCTCCCTCAGCTACAGGTTCACGGCTAGCCACGCCAGCATGATAGCCGTAGGTGAGACTGATGACTACTCAGAGTTCCATCTATAGGCTGCCCTCCAGAAGTGCCACGAGAACCCCCTAGAACGGTTGTATCCATCTACATATGGACATTCTAAAATCCACATGGTGGTAAGTGGGCACGGTATCTTTGCCCACTTTTCTAAAATTCCACGGAAGTGGTAAGTGCGCACGTTCTACTTTGCCCACTTCTCTAAAATCCTATATGGTAAGAGTTACGTGCACAGCTTCGTTCTCTTTTTCTGAGTGGTCTAAAACCCCGGTTCCGCCTGGGACCCACTCCTCATGGTATCCTCGAATACCTGCTCTGACAGGGTGTTTCCACTAGAGGCCTGTTGAGACAGGTCCTTCTGCAAAGTGAGGTAGCCCTGAGTGACAGGCCAAGACTAGTAATTGATCCAATAATAGGCTCTTGGTCGTATTCCCTGGAAAGAATCCTTCATGATTCTAGGCCCTGGCACCACCTCCGAGGAGGCTTCTTTGGCACAGCTGGTACGGTGGCCCCTACCATCCCGCAGTTCTGGGCACCGAGCCAGCCACCCTCATTACACCAGAGGTCAATCTCGAGAAACTGATTCCCGTGGTAGACTATTGGTACCCTGGGTTCTACTACCAATCTTGTCCAAGCGGGACCTGCACACTGTGAGGCTCTAGATGTCCCTTGGCAGCCTAGGCTTCTGGCCGCAGGGAGTAATGTCACTGACAGCCTTCTAGTCCAGGACAGGGGCAACTCCCATAGCGATATGGTAGAGTTGGTACTTAGTGCTAGCCATGGTTCTGGCCCGCACTCATCCTCAGCATGGCGGCGTGGGTATATCATTCCCCACAGCGACCTCTAGAGGACGCAGTTCGGAGTTCCCATGAAAGGGAACGTCTCAGATTACTTATGTAACCATGGTTCCCTGAGGGGAACGAGACACTGCGTCCTCTAGCTTTTGTGCCATGCTGCGGACACAAGCTTCAGACGAAGAAGTGATGATGTGCGCTACCGGCGCCTATTTTGTACTAGTCGCGACGGTAGTGACGTCATGGCTGTCGCCGGCCAAACAAGTTGGTGTTTTTTCAATGTAGGCTTCAGACACGGGTCACGACAAAGCGTTCCCCATAGCGACCCCTAGAAGACACAGTGTCTCGTTCCCCACTCAGGGAACCATGGTTACATAAGTAACCCGAGACGATTTACCAGAGCTGTTTTGTTATGAGATTTAAGACAAAGTTCAGTCAAGTGTTTAGTATGAAATTAAGTTTCTTTTGTAAATTCCATCTTTTGAAACCAATTCCGTTCTGGAGGACACCCACATTAGAGATTTGATTTGATAAAGGCATGTACGTGGTCCTGTTAAATCCTCACATCTGCCCTCACAGTATTTTCAGCTCATGTTTTCTCTCTCTGGGCTCGGCCATAGGGTGTTTTTCTGAGGTCAGGGCCCCGGGAGGCTGCCGTAAGCTTCTCTGATAAGATCCACTGCCTTGGCCATCCGCTCTTTCAGGATCAATGCCAGTCACCGCTTCTACTCACTTTCTGATAAAGCAGTCACACACACATAGAGACATCAGATGGCCACCCATTGCTGTTTCATTCCCAGAACAAAGTGCACCGCTGTCCATTCCCCCTCTTTCTCTTTCAGCGGTTGACAGCTACATTAGTCTGCCTCCGAAAAGTAAAAGGAATTGCATTTTTTCCCTTTTTTTTCGGATGAGACATGGGGGTTTGGGTTTGGGGGTGTCATGGAAGGCATTTATCTTGGTGAGATAGTGATTTAATTTTAGGTGATATATAACCAGCCTGTTGCCGTGGTGATACTCCGAGGGGGGTGATCAAACCTATTTTTCCACAAACTCATAGAGACATATATATATTTATATACACACATCGACCTCATGTCCCATGACTCGAGCGCATATCTCTGTATTCCAGAGTGGAAATGTCCGGAATGTAAGTCATTTATCATCACTGACATGGCTGGTGTTTACATGTCCCTGAGAGAGACAGGGACAACAGCCCACAACTGAGCATTAATAAACACTGATACACTGACACATATTCTGAGTGCTCATATTTTTGGGAGTAGTAGCCAAGGCCTTTATTGTTTTTTTTGTTTGCATCCTCATTTACTCCTATGCCCATTTTGCATCAATGTTGTTATTGGTAACTGAAACAATTTTTTTTGGTAAATAAAATAAAACACGTTTTGATTCATTCTGTCAAATACTAGTACTAAAAATATTAAACTAAAACCGAAACAAAAATGTAAGTTATATAGAAATATTTAAATAAAATAAAAATGAAAATATAAAAAAAGTACTTCAAAGTATTAATAAATACTATAATAGTATATAAATAACACTAAAATAAAACTGTTTTGCATGTCAAAAATGGCTGAAGCTGAGTTTATTGCCCTTTGCTAAGCTCTACCTCCTTTGGTTACTGTGCTATAACAGAAACCGCAATCAAATGATGATTTACTTTTAACTTGTTAAATTGCACATAATTGCTAATAATACAGCTTGTATTGTTTCTTGGAACCTTTTTACGCATTTCAACACACACACACACATATATGTATGAAACTTTAAAATTGTGTGCAGAACCAGAAAAAAATACAGGTCCTCCATATACTTACATTTGAAAAGAGTAAATGCTAATGTGAAAATTGCAGACAGCATAAATGATGGTATGCAATTCTAACATTTGTTTTGCAGGTGTACAGTTATCGAGAAAGACGATAATTTAGACCCTTTTCTGAAATTGTCGCTAAACTGTTTTTAATAGTGTTTATTTGCATTAATTGCTTAAAGGGGTCATATGATGATTTTTTTTAAAGATAATTATTTTGTGTATTTGTAACAGAATATGTTGACATGCTTAATGTTCAAAAAACACATTATTTCAAATACTGTACATTATTGTAGTTACTCTATGCCCCGCCTATCTCAAATGCTTCGTTTTCTACAAAGCCCCCTCCTTTGACAAGCCCAGTCTACTCTGATTGGCCAGCTGACCCAGTGCATTGTGATTGGCCGAACACCGCAAGCACTCGTCGGAAATGTAACGCCCCTTACCATAATCGCGAGCTTCAGCTTTCAAAATAAATGTAAAGCCAGAGCCCGAAAGGGGAACAGAGTCACGTGACAGACACAGTGATGAAGCTGGTATGTGTTTGCTGTACACAAGCCACGGTGAAGACAGCTGACTCCACTGTGATGTGTGACCCCCCCATCTCTCTCTCTCTCTCGCTCTCTCTTCGCTCCTCTCTCTCTCTCTCTATCTCTTCTCACACACACACACCACACAACACACACACACACACATGAGGCGCAAAACTCTTAAACTAAATACTTAAACTAATAACAAAACATACACAGTCACTGATTCAGAAGCGCCAGATTGTCATCGCAAAGTCAGAATTACCTCCTCTCCTAAATTCACGAAACGGTCGTCCATAAAATGCATGCTGTTCTGTTGTAAGTAATCTTAAAGATCCTAAATGCATCTACTTTCGGAAGGCCAAATTAAACTGCTTTTGCTTTCGCCTAGAAACACAAAGCATCTCCCTGACATGCTGCTTCAACACCAACTACGGTTACTGAAACCACGCCTTCTTTCATTGCATGCACATTTGGGCGGCATTATGCACATATTTCCACATAGTGAGGTAGATATATGTGGGGGCGTGTTAGAACGAGACGTTTAAGGGGGCTCGCCAGAGTCTCTTAACTTTGATAAAGAATATCTCTTGAGTCTTTGGTTTTGAGACTTTAGTCTTTCAGGGATCTTATCTATGCACAATCGGCTTGTAACACTCCAAAGAGAAAGGAAAACTGAAATCGCATCATATGACACTTTTAAACGTGAAGGGTTTATCATAAAACAGCATATTCTGGGTGTTAAAAGAAAATGGATGTTATGCTATCTGCAGGCACTGGAAGCCTGTTAGCATTCAGAGTTCTGTAAGAAACCTATAAGCCTCCGCTCTGGAGAGCCTACTTATGCTGGGCGTAGTTAGGATCATCACACACTGAATGTGCCCCTTTTAACAAGGGCAAACTATGGTCCACACAAGGATCATATGCACCAAAACTAATCAAACAGGCACATTTGACACGTCATTTTTACCCAGCGGGTCACGTTTGATTCATTTCCGTAAATCTGAGCTTAGACATTCGTCAAATGAGCAAGGGTCCGTAAATTGTTGAAACTCTCGGTGACCTGTGAGTGATGGATTAGGTCAGAGAATTGAAAGGGAATATGAAAGAGCTTGTAACCGAGATCTCAAACAAGGCACTGGAAATTTTTATGTTTATTTCACTCTGTCGTATATTTCAGATATCGGTTGCAATGATGCCTCGGGAGATTTATGGCAGCGCAGTAGTAGAAAGTATGGCTCTTAGTGTGTGTAAGGATCTAATTCTTTTTAAACCCTGGTTGCTGCATGGTTGCTATCTCCCTTAGGAGCAACAGGGTACGGAACAGCTTAATGAGAAATACTACAAATCCCATGAAAAAAAAAAGGTCTTAATCAAATGAAAAAATATACATAATATAAATGGTTGACTTAAAGATGTTGATTTTATAAAGAGAAACATTTATTTTTTGTTTATTGCAAAATATGCATATTTGTACAAATGGGCATGTAGTTTGAAAGTGTAGGGAGAATCATGCAGAATCATGGGTAATGTAGTTTTCACCAGGAGTTTTGTATTGAACAGTTATTAAAACAAAAAAGCAATCAATACAACAATAAAAAGAAACCAAAGACCAGATATCAAACACAAATATTGAGTGAAACGGTGACAAAACAAATAAAATTTATGTCCACTTTTTTTGCAAAGGATATAGACGTGCTCTATTAGCATTTGGCTGAAATGAGACAGCATAATTTTCTGACCTACATTTTGGACCCTTTCTGTCAGAAATTCACTTCTAATGCTTTAAGTTTTGTAATTGTTGGAAGTTAATGACCATACACATGAAGAAAACTATGCTAATGTTTACATGTGTGAGTTTCTTAGGTTAATCAGTAGATTAATACTTGTCTGACTCGATCATGCTTCTAATAAGAGGGCAGATGTGGTGTGCTCAGGTGACTAATACTTTGTTTTCTCAGTTTGGGTTCTAGAGTCATTTGTAAGACACACTAAGTGCACTTTTAGACGTTAAAGATTACAGGAGATCTTCCTCTCGCTACCTGTCACCCATCACAACAGGTGCTGTGCCCTCCCATCGGTTCTCACAGACTGGCCTGCCCACCCATCATGGCAACAGAGCTCTCTAATTGGTTCTCTGTGGATTAGCCGGGGTTAATTAACTGCTGTCTTTGATGGTGGAAGGCTCTGATGAAGGTCTGTCATGCTGAATAATGGGGCTGCCCGGAAGAGAGGCTGAGAGTGTGGCCAGGGTTTAGCCTCCTCTTTTCTCTCCTTCATTCCTGTGTTTCAGCATCTCAGCTATAAAGGATTAATGACACCATTACCATGATTTATTTCTTTGTGGATTTGTGTAGAATCATCAATCTGTTAGGACATTTTTATGTTTTTTCTCCTTTCATCTAGGCTGATGGTAAATCTTGTGTTTTTGTCTCTTTTTTTTCTTTTTATCTACAGGCAAGCCCGTGATGATTATTACAGAGTACATGGAGAATGGATCGTTGGATACTTTCCTGAAGGTGAGGAAGGCAAAACGCCTGTGGCACAATTCCACACCGATGTTCACATGCCATTTAAGATGCTGCCTTACATTTAATTACCTACAGCCAATAAACGAGCATCGCTCAAGGGTATAAGCCACGGATACCTCCCTGAAAGTCTATTACTGGAGGGAAATTAAGCATGGAATGGATGCCTGGTGCAGGCAGTGCGATTCAGTTGCTCACTGTCCTCAAATCCTGTCTGTTGTACAGCAAACGTGCCAAGGTTATAATAATCTGAGTTTTGGAATTTGCAATACTTTCTGAAAACTCAGTTTTGTTTTAGTTAGTTTCAATACAGTTTTTGTCTCATGAAATATTCTTTTTTCGTTTTTATATACTTATTTTTAGTTAAATATTTTCTCCCAACTCAACAGAATATTTCCAAAAATATATATTTTTGGTGTTATATTTTACTTTATTTTTCGGTGAAAGTTTTGTTTACATTTTATTTAATTTTTATTTATTTGCAATATTTTTTTTATGATTATATTATTTTATTTCTGCTTACAAAAAGTCGTTTTTGCCTTTGTTTTAGTATTCAATAATAACACTGGAGCATGTATTCAAGTGAACGTGTTACGAATGTGTCTCGTATAGAGACAGGAAGTGAGTAAATGAACTCTGTAGATTTATAATAAAGGTGCACTCTCTCCACCAAGCTGCCATAACGTCTCCTCCGCAATCCTCGCTAATTTATTGCCGCCTTTGTCACCCAGCAGATCAGGCCACGAAGTTTATTACACGCAGCACAGATACGTTTTCCTTTAAGTCAAGACTCTTTTTAATTGCCTACACTTTGAGAAAATGAAAATGAAATCTAACACCCCCACCCCTAAAAAAGGGCCTGTCTGAGACTTTCGATCTTTCTGCAGCGTACATAATGAATCCCATAAATAGCCCCTTAGCCCACATAAAAAGCTAATATAATTATGGGGTCAGTTTTATGGCTAATAGCTCATAGTTCGGCCACCCAGCTACATGTGTTTAATTAGAGGACAGATCAGTTAAGCATCACTTACTAGTACAAAAACAAATGATTTTTCTCTGTCTCTATTTCTGCCTCTCTCTGCTCTTCCTGTAAATTGCGTGGCTTCTGACACTAGATTGATAACAACCAGTTGATCAGACCAGACGATCAATCAGCAGCCACATTTCACAAAACACAGTGTAATTAACTTACCCACATTATGATGCATGAAATACTATACAAGCGCATGTTTCAGATTGATATTGCTCGGAGGGACAAAAGTGGGGGTTTTAACAAGATTAGTGTACAGCCCAGATATGGAGATTAAGACATTGGGCTAATTGCTCATTGTGAAGATTGTTTTTGAGGCAAAATGGATGTCCGGGCTCTTTTGTTTAGCTAACAGAAGCACCAAATCCAGATGATTTCACATTAATTAAGGCCTGTAAACATTTGAGCAATTATGGCAGAAAGAGCAGTAAGACCAGAGGTCAGACTCTTTTACATAATGAATCAGAACTCAGGGCAAAACCATTGGAACTGTGAAAATGGAGTGTTTGAAAAATGCATGAAGGCTGAATAATGTAATGTAAAAATGTTAACACAAACAAGTCTTAAAATATTACAGAGAAATGTAACATACCAACTAAAATATATAATACTGAAGATATATAAATATGATAATTTAATATGAATTATTTTCTGAGTAATGTAAAATTTTAACAGTAAATCTTCAGATATTGCTAAGCTAATGCAATCTATCAAAACATTATTAAACATATAATATATATATATATAATATATATATATCTTATATAGATATATAGATATATACAGGGTACGGAAAGTATTCAGACCCCTTCAATTTTTCACTCTTTGTTATATTGCAGTCATTTGTTAAAATCATTTAAGTTAATTTTTTTCCGCATTAATGTACACACAGCACCCCATATTGACAGAAAAAAACAGAAATGTTGCCATTTTTGAAGATTTATTAAAAAAGAAAAACTGAATATCACATGGTCTAAGGATTCAGACCCTTTGCTCAGTATTTAGTAAAAGCACCCTAATACAGCCATGCGTCTTTTTGGGAAAGATGCAACAAGTTTTTCACACCTGGATTGGGGATCCTCTGCCATTCCTCCTTACAGATCCTCTCCAGTTCTGTCAGGTTAAATGGTAAACGTTGGTGGACAAGCCATTTTTAGGTCTCCAGAGATGCTCAATTGGGTTTAATTCAGGGCTCTGGCTGGGTCATTCAAAAACAGTCACAGAGTTGTTGTGAAGCCACTCCTTCGTTATTTAGCTGTGTGCTTAGGGTCATTGTCTGTTGGAAGGTAAACCTTCGGCCCAGTATGAGGTCCTGAGCACTCTGGAGAAAGTACTTGGTACTAGATATCCCTGTACTTGGCCGCATTCATCTTTCCCTCGATTGCAACCGTCGTCCTGTCCCTGCAGCTGAAAAACACCCCACAGCATGATGCTGCCACCACCATGATTCACTGTTGGGACTGTATTGGACAGGTGATGAGCAGGGCCTGGCTTTCTCCACACATACGCTTAGAATTAAGGCCAAAAAGTTATATCTTGGTCTCATCCGACCAGAGAATCTTATTTCTCCCCATCTTGGAGTCCTTCAGGTGTTTTTTTAGCAAACTGCAACTGAGAGAGGCTTCAGTCAGGCCATCTGCCATAAGCTCCAACTGGTGGAGGCTATCAGGATGGTATGACTTTAGTACAACTTTCTACCCAGAAATATCTCAACGCACCATGCCATAGTGGGAGCTGAGGAGGGGAACAGTGATTTTTTTGGGTTCTTCTTTACCTCTCTCACCAGGCTCTTCTCCCCCGATAGCTCAGTATGGCCGGACGGCCAGAGCTACAGCAGAGCTAGTAGCCAGTCGCAGAAGAACCAGCGAGAGAGAGCACGAGAGAGCAGCCAGCTCTAGGAAGGGTTCTGGTCGTCCCTAACGTCTTCCATTTAAGGATTATGGATGCCACTGTGCTCTTAGGAACTTTAAGCAGAAATTTTTTTGTAACCTTGGCCAAACCTGTGCCTTGCCACAATTCTGTCTATGAGCTCTTCAGGCAGTTCCTTTGACATCATGATCCTCATTTGCTCTGACATGCACTGTGAAATGTAAGGTCTTATATAGACAGGTGTGAGGCTTTCCTAATCAAGTCCAATCAGTATAATCAAACACAGTTGGACTCAAATGAAGGAGTAGAACCATCTCAAGGATTATCAGAAGAAATAGACAGCACCTGAGTAAATATATGAGTGTCACAGCAAAGGGTATGAAAACGTAGGACCATGTGATATTTCATTTTTTCTTTTTTATTAAATCTGCAAAAATGTCAAAAATTCTTTGTTTTTCTGTCAATATGGGGTGTTGGGTGTACATTAATGAGGAAAAAAAAATGTACTTAAATGATTTTAACAAATGGCTGCAATACAACAAAGAGTGAAACATTTAAGGGGGTCTGAATACTGTATGAACCCATGTATATATATATAGATATATATAATGCAGTATATAATAATTTATAATATAACAATTTAACATTTAAAAACTACATTTAAATAACATAAAAATGTTCTATGTTGTTAGTTCATGATATCTGATATTAACAAATTACACCTTAGTTTTTAACCTTTGTTTTTAGCGTACACCACCTGTACAATCTATATAAAATCACAGATGCTTTCTCTTTCTCCTGCAGAAACATGATGGGCAGTTCACGGTCATTCAGCTGGTGGGGATGATGCGTGGAATCGCTTCAGGAATGAAGTATCTGTCTGACATGAGCTACGTCCACCGTGACCTGGCGGCACGCAACATCCTGGTGAACAGCAACCTGGTGTGCAAAGTGTCCGACTTCGGCCTGTCTAGAGTGCTAGAGGACGACCCTGAAGCTGCGTACACCACACAGGTAAAGCACCTTTCCCCCATCAAGGTTTTATTCGATCCTAGAGTGAGTCATCATCAATTTTACACAAACAGGGAATGAAGGAAGAACTAAACTGTATAACATTTTGTTTGCAGTACAAATTTGAGTACCACTTTAGTTGTTTATTTAATGTTTTTTCAGAGCTAGCTTTCATCATTGTCTCAGGTTTTCACTAATACGGTAAATCTGACTCATTCCATGAGAACTCAGTTGAGAAATAATTATTGAAATGTCTCTGATCTCCTTGAAAATGTCTCTCGTGTCTTCTGAAAGTGTTTGATTGCGTGAAAGAACTTCACCGAGAGAAAGAGACAGAGGAGGGATGTTTGAGAAGCGAGTTGGCTTTCTCAGGGGTCAGTTTCTCTGTCAAGCCAGCATGTATTAATTACATCCGCTTTTGACAGGACAACCGCCTCCAAACCCCCTACACTCGTTCCTCTGTCTCCTTTTCAGCTCGGTAATTGGTGAGCACCCTGTGGATCCGTATGAAGGCTAAGGGCAAGAAAGGGGCATGTGTGTGTGTAGCCGTCGGTGTCCACTCGGGTGGACAAAGCACAAACTCAGCAGGCGAATCTGTTGTCACATGCAAACAGGGGAGAAAAGTGCTTGTACAACCCTGAACAGACCCCCGCAGATTGCCTTTTGATGTCTGTGTGTGCGCATCTAAGGCAAAACGTGTGTTTCGCACGGGGAGGAGCTCTTAAAATATAAGTGGCTCTGACATTCAGTGCCCCGTGCCCATTTGCTTCAAGTGCTAAAATCATGATGAGACAGAACCCTCCAGGCCACGCGAAGCAGCCGTTTATGTGCCGTGACTTTATATAATTTAAAAAAATGGTAAAGATCACTTTTTGAAATTCTCTTTAACTGATTTTACCCCATGGGCCCCGCTGCCGTTCTTTGGCACTCTCGTCACGTATGTCTATACAGAGTACAGCCAGTTTGTCTTTTCTTTGACTTTGACTGTAGAGATTAACTACAAACCACTGCAGCTATTTAAAAAGACATTTAGGAAAATACAGACCCTGCCATAGTGCTGGAATAGGAAAAGACAAATATTGTCTCTATTCTGCTGTTTGTTTATGAGTGTTTCTTTAACTTTCAGAAAATAAACTCTATTGATACACACTTTTCACACTCTCATCAATTTTATTAGTCTACTAGCAATGTCCCACAGTGGAGAATTATTTTCAGTGGAGAATTCGTTTTGTTTTGTTTTTAATCATGGAAATTACACCACAATGTAATTTCCTCCACATTTCAGAATATATATTTGTGTTTAATAACATGTTGTGGTGAAAATGACAATGATGGAAATTACATTTTAGGAATATTTTTTGTGTCTTAAATCCAGACAATTAAACCAAAGACAACCATTCAAAAGTTTGGGGTTGACCTTTTTTTTTTTCAAATGAATACATTTTGATCAATTTAATGTATCCTTGCTAAATAAAAATATAAATTTCTTCCAAAAGAAATTAATATTGCTGACCCCAAACTTTTAAACAATGTGTATGTGTATTTTCACACTTTCGGCATAATTTGACAAGTTACAGCTTCAATGGAGATGATGCACAATAAAAAAGTTTTCTTTGTTTTTACTGGTTATAATTCTGAATTCATAAAACTGGATTTTCACATTTCAAGATTGAAAATCTGGGTTTGGGGTAAAACAATCCAATCTACAAAAGGTTTTTAGTGGCCATCATATACTGTAACAAAAAGAAAATAAATTAAATTGGTTAGTTTAAAAAAAAACACTGCCAATGGACACAAAATTCTGAAGTAAAAAAAAAAAAAAAAAAAAAAAAAAAAAACTTTTTTTTGTGATGGGGCGGAAAGATTCCAATTCGATGGACGGCACCTGAGGCTATAGCGTACAGGAAGTTCACCTCAGCAAGTGACGTTTGGAGTTACGGCATCGTCATGTGGGAGGTGATCTCATATGGAGAGCGGCCTTATTGGGACATGTCTAATCAAGACGTAAGTGTCCTTGAGAAACTGGAAACACACATGTTCTCATGTGTATTGTTTAAATTGAAATCTGCTCCACTAATATCTAATATCTCCACTAATATAATTTCTACTGAAGCCTCTCGGGGGGTTCCGAGCAGTATGTCCTTGCAAGCGTTCAGAGAGTAACAGACATCTTTCTACGGTGATGTCTGTATAGCAACTACTCGAATGACAATGGTTTTTAGGAGCCTCGTAAACGAGAGCTGTCCAGCTGCTCCTGTCTTTAATACAAGCCAGTTAAACACACTTCATCCCTCACTGCTGTATTATTCTAATGCTTTCTGACTTCTCCCTTTATTACCATCAGAGGAAATGTCAAAGAAATCTTGAAGACCTTCAGGGCACCGCAGATAATGATTTAGATCTGGGCTCCCTCTAAAACTAAGAAATTAATGTTAGAATGTTTCCTGTCTAAAGGAAAATAGCTCCTTTGATTTAAGAACAGGAAGTGGCAGAGAACAGGAGCAGTGAGTTATAGTCATATAGGAGATGTTTTGAACCACTGATTTGAGTTATAGTCTGGTATATTATAGAAATGTGTTACTTGCATGAATATACCATGAAAGCACTATAATAGCACACCATATTAGACCATTAACACTGTTTTCAAATGATAAAAAAAAAATAATAATAATCCAACAAAAGGACAGAAAAATTCAGAAAGCTCTTTGAAGAACATCCTATATTAATGTATTATTGTTTTGTAGCTGTTCACACATTAAGATCTATATTAACCAGTTTTACTGAAGTCAAATATATTATTTTATTTATCTGCATGAGGTTACAGATACTAAAGTAGTTGCATAGGAAAATCAGATAGAAATGTGTCCTTAAATATACAGTTGCACATTTTTACTTTGTACATTGTATTGTACAGTATTTTGATGCATGTGTATGTCTTTCAGGTGATTAAAGCTATAGATGAGGGTTACAGGCTGCCTGCTCCAATGGACTGTCCCGTAGTCCTCCACCAGCTGATGTTGGACTGCTGGGAGAAGAGCAGAAGCGAACGGCCCAGATTCGGGCAGATCGTGAACACTCTTGACAAACTGATCCGCAACCCCAACAGTCTGAAAGAGCTCGCCAACAGCTCAGTCTGGTGAGAACCTCATATGAACCCTCACTTCATTCAAATCCAGATGATATTTGTGCATACATAAGCTTTTCACACTGTTTTCAACCCTGCATTAAGGCCACTTTTTGACACTGGATTAGGTAATGCTCACACTGCAATAAATCATTTTAAATCCTGTTTTCCTGTACAAATATCTGAACATTCTTGAAACGAGATAAATTAAATAATTAGTGGGGTTAATAAAGTTAATATACACTACCATTCAAACATTTGTTGTCAGTACAATTTTATTATTTTGAAGAAATTAACTTTTACTTACCAAGGCCATATTAAATTGCACAAAAGTGACAGTAAAGACATTTATAATGTTGCAAAAGATTTCTATTTTCTACTGAATGCTGTTCCTTTGAAACTTCTAGTCTGAAAAAAAGGTATCATGTTTCAACAAAAAATATTAAGCAGTACTGTTTTCAACATTGATGATTTCTTGAGCAGCAAAATCAGCATATTATACTGATTTCTGATGATCATGTGACACTGAAGACTGGATTAATGGCTGCAGAAAATTCTGCTTTGCCACCACATGAATAAATTACATTTTTAAAATATATTACAATAGAAAAGAATTGTTAAATTGTAATAATGTTCACAATATTACTGTTTTGGCTGTATTTTTGATCAAATGAATGCAGTCTTGATGAGCATAAGAAACATAATAAAAATTACAGACTTTAGAATGGTAGTGTATGTAAACATCCTTAAAACAAGATAAATTAAAGATAAGTTAATATACATTTACTAGTGAAGAAAAAATTACATTAAATATTAAGGCTCATTTTCAGGGAATGTCTCTTGTTTTAAACCTACACTTCACTATATGTTAGATATATTCTGAAAAGTACCAATGGGACCAAAAAAACACATTATTATTTAAATTAATTCAAGTGTCTGAGGGAGGTTATTTTGAATAGTGATGGAAAACATGTTGAATTGTTGAAAAGACACTCAAACAGGTCACACGCTCTTTGCTAAATATGCAAATTTGAAAACTACCCCAAGGGTTTCCTCATGTACAGTGTGTACAAATAGTATGATTAGTGTAAAACACAGATCAGGATAACCCAAGATTGTTAACTCGGGGTTAACAATTTCAAGTGTGAAATGCCTGATAAAGTGACAGAAACATGAAACACGAAGGACAACACCAGTTTAAACCAACTGTCTCTTTTAAAGTGATGTACAGATAAAACATTTAAAAGCCACAAAAACAAATCCCTAACAGCTCAAATAAATCCAGAGAAAATCCAATCCAGATTTTCTGTGTCTGCCCCATGAACTCTCAAATCGTTCGTTTTATGTGAAACAACGGGCAGATAAACTCCATATTGTCTAATATAACCAAACCTAGTGTCACTGATCCTTTTCAACAGACATCCATCTGGCTGCTTTGTAAAAAGACATACACTCTTAAATATAAAGGTTCTTCACGATGCCATAGAAGAACCATTTTTGTCTAAATGGTTCCATAAAGAACTTTAATATCTGAAGAACCTTTCTGTTTCACAAAAGGGTCTTTGTGGCGAAAGAAGGTTCTTCAGATTACAAAGAGGTAAGAAAGAGATGGTTCTTTAAAGAACCTTTGACTGAATGGTTCTTTGTGGAACCCAAAATGGTTCTTCTATGGCATCGCTTGAAGAACCTTTTGAAGCACCTTTATTTTTAAGAGTGTAGTTGTATAGATAGCCTGAACCCTGCCATGAGACAGAGCGCAGACTCTCCCTCCACCTGCGGTTTATCAGGAGCGCTGGAGACGGAGAGGCCGAGTTCACATTACAGCCATAAAGCCAGTGACTCAGAGCCCTTCATGAGATATACGCTTCCTCAAGCCTATCACAGTCTCTCTGATTACAGCCCAACCTGCCAGTCATTTTATTCCTCTGTGTCCAAAGAGGACAAAGAAGAACGAGGGTGTTAAATACATCCCAGATCTGAGATTGAATTGACCCCCGGTTTTCACTCAAACGTTGCTGTCACTCAGCAATGTGAACCTAACCCGTCTGTCATGAAGAACGTAAAGGCGACACAATAGGTTTCAGGGCTCGCAGCATTTCAAAATCCCTGGTAGCCCTTCGGGCAGGTACTCTTCAAATTTTGGTTGCCCGAAAATTTATTTAACTAGCCCAAATAAAAAGTACCTTTTTTTTTTTAAATATAGAAAATCAGATAGGAGTTTAAATGTCAATCAAAAATTTTTTCAATACACAAATATCAACAAATATTTTGTTTCACTATTTACAGGGTGTCTGCAGAATTAAAAAAAAATAATTGAAGGCAGTTTATGACCCATTTTAAGAGCTGCACAAGTAAAATGAACACAGTATGAGTGGGGTTGGACAATGTCTATGGTAACATACAGTATTGAGCCACAAAATTAGGCTACATGATTTACAGTTCAGATACAGGTTTTCACAAAAGCAAAATTCTTATACAACAGCATTTCAGCCTTTAGACCATTTTTATGAAAAGGGATAAATCAAGTATATAAATTATTGTCAATTTAAATCGTATAAATATTACTGTCTTAATTGTTTAGATTTTAAGAAGGCACATTAACTTTTCTCATTTAAAACAGTGTTTGCTGCGTAAAAACACGAGTTCATATTTGCATTGATCTGGCCATAAACCGCAAGAAAGGCTTATTGTAAATGCAAATTCATTCTCTGCCACGAGGTGGCACTTTAGGAGCGCTGAAATATTGCAGTTTCCCCGGTAACGGCTGTACACAAAGCAGCTCTGCGCTCATAAACGCTGCTTTATCAGGAATTATAGGTAAAATGAAATAAAAATGCCAACGACACGTGTCTGAGGACAGTCGGTTCCCTTCAGATACATTCAAATAAAGACATCCGCGCCGCGTTTTGACTTGAAACGTGCAGCGATTATATTTATTCAATGACCTCATTGCCTTTTGAAGTTTAATCCAGAAGTATGGCACTCTTGTCTTTCTGTCCTCAACTGTAAGACCTCTTGAAATTATAATCAAGACATTCCTTATACCATTTAACGTATTTAAAACATTTTATGGCCTGAGTTTGATACAAAGCACTTAGGAGTATTTAAGGAACCCCGTGGGAGATTAGCTAGCCCATGGGGCAGAGTGGTGATACAATTTGGTAGCACATGTCGAAAACACATGTCGGGCTAGCGATTTTGCGAGCCCTGGGTTTTAAGCTCAACTGCAACTTCTTAACTTTTATCCTCTCCTCATTAAATTGCTTAAGCTATCGACTCTCAGAAGAAACTGCTATCCTCATAAAATGAGAAACAAGTGACAGTTTGATTAGATATTTCTTAACTGTTGGCCTGAAGCCGTAGCCTTAATACTATATCTAACTGTAAAGGCAATTTATAATGCAAGACCAGCTTTCCAGCTCTGTTCTCAATGTTTTAGCAATGAACCAAACTGCAATTGATACAAATTCAATTTCCTTTCCAGGGAAGACCCCACCACCCCAGAGTTCAATGTGAGTACGGTGGATGAATGGCTGGACGCCATCAATATGGGCCAATATAAAGACAACTTCGCCAGCGCGGGCTACGTTTCTCTAGATTCCATACTGTACATCAGCTTGTGGTAAGTTTGTTTACCTATATAAATACATTTACTGTATACCACCCTAGTGTATGTGCAGTGCAGAGGTGTAAAGTATTGGCGTAAATGTAATTAGTTACTGTACTTGAGTATATACTTGAGTATCAAAGATATTAGCAACTTTTACTCTTTACTTCACTACATTTTTGAATGAATCTGTACTCTTTACTCCACTACATTTGTAATGGTGTTGCAGTTACACCAATATATTTGCACATGGACCTATCTTTTTTTCTGCAGCAGTTTATTTCTGCTACAAAAGACGTGATACTGCCTATTACAGGTCACTGAAAGTACTGCATCTTTTGCGTTTTGCCTCAACCAAACTTTTCAACAAGGCTACTTTATGTGAATGCGAGTTCCTTAGCACGTATTTGTGAATCAGAGGTGTTTTATATATGAGATGAGGACATTACTGCAGCTGGCAATGAGGCCCAAACCAATACATCCACTGCAAGAAGGCTTTGGCTTTTTAATTTTACTTAACATTATTTTATTTATCCATTATACTGAAGAGACCTTTTTGAAAGATATTGTTTTTTGTTTGTTTTGTTTTGTAATTTTGAGGTGTTCAGTTTTATTTTGGTTTTAGAAAATAAATGTGATTGCTCTCCTCACAAATCAACTCTTTCTTGTTTTTGTTTCATGCTCTCTGTGCCTTGCCCTGGACTTTTATGTCACTCCCTGTCTCCTGTGGTGTTTGTAGTCAGTTTGTAGTCCGTTTGTTCATTGGTTCCCTTGATTAGTCTCCCCAGGTGTGTGTATATATAGCCCTAATTTTTCTTTAGTTTCTTGTGAGTTGTTGAATGTAATTGTTGTCTGTTTGCCAGTCATTCTGTTTTCTGTTCCCTTTGGTTTTTGCCTTATTGTTTGTTCTAGTTTTTCCATGAAATACCTGCACATAGATCCTTGCCTCTGCCGGTTTTCCACAGCTTCTCCACAACGTTACCGTTTTATCACTGGCATGTATCTTTGACTAGTGCATCTTTGAGCCTACATTAAGTATGAGTAAAATACTTAAGTACTGTTAAAATCATATACTCTAAGACTTTTACTCAAGTTGTTTTGGAATTGGTGACTTGTAACGTGTAGTGGAGTGATTTTCACTGTAAAGTATCTGTACTTTTACTGAAGTATGGTTTTTAGGTACTCTTTACTGGTGCAGTGTAATATAATGAGCACACTTACACATGCACATTTTGGCTAGTAGACTATTTTATTTTACCTTTCAAAAGTTTGAGGTCAGTAAGGATTTTTTTTTAATGCTATACTTTATTATTATTTTATAATGTATTTTTATTTCAATAAAGAATAGATAGTTTTAGTCATGCCACTCTAGATGGTGCAGGTTTGATGTTTTGTTAACAAACTGATGATATTCCGAAGTAAACGACTTGCACAAGCTGATTGGTTCTGCTGCATATGCAGCACATGAGCTAATGCCTTGCAAGTTATTATGGCGGGCTAGATATTTCACTGAGATTCCTGACAGCGCGCTTCCTAGTTTTCTGAAAACCCTCCCCTGGATAATCCTGGCTATGGGTTATTTTATAGGCTATTTGTGCAGCAGCAGTATGTCTTAAATACTCACGGCAAAGATTGCCCTTAGACTTGGCAGTAGCAAGGTCCTGTTCTTGCTTGCAGCAGCAGCTATAATCTACAATTACAGCAATAACCAACAGCAGCTGCAATTCAGCATCAGCGTAGAAGATCTATTCCGCCAAGATCAAGTACATTAACATTATCATATCCATCATCATGCTAAAATCTTCAGAGAGTTGTCATGATTAAAATGCTGTAAAAGCTGAACTTTCTATTCATCACAGAATCTTAAAAAAAAAGTATCACGGTTTAAAAAATATTAAAAAACACAACTGATTTCACCATTGATAATACAACATTTTACATTATTATTAATGGCTGCAGAAAATTCAGCTTTGCCAACACAGGAATAAATTACATGTATTGAAATAGAAAACATGTATTTTAAATTGTACTAATATTTCACAATAGTACTGCTTTTACTGTGTTTGAGCAAATAAATGCAGCCTTGGTGAGAAAAAGAGACTTATTTCAAAAACATGAAAAATGTTACTGACCCCAAACGTTTGAATGGTAGTGTATTGTTTTGTTTTTGTTTTTTCACTTTACTAAGGTTTCCTGGTTTACTTTAACACACTGTTCTAACCAGTATAGACAGGATAAAGTGATACATTCTATGTCTAGGATTTCTCTGTTATTCAAATAAAAATGTGTGTCCTAACCAGCTGCAGTAAGTGTCATGCAAAAAGGTTGCTTGGTTTGTATTTTTATAACGTAGTGCTCGGTAGCTCCGCCCACACCAAAAAGATCTCTTCAGTTCTAAAATCATGCTCCACATTGCAGTATATTAAACATCAAATCTGATTACTGTACTATTTCACTTTCAGTAAGGTCAAAAGAATTAGTTCATTTCCTGAACATTTTTTTTCTATCCCTCCTTCCTCAGTGAGTTAAGCAAGATGAGCGTGACTCTGGTTGGGCACCAAAAGAAGATTGTCTCAGCCGTCCAGAGTTTGCATGCACAGGGGACTCATGTGCAAATATAACAAGCCTTCTCCACTGCCTGAGAGCGTACAGACTGAGAGTTACCAACTGCTTCCACCACACTCCCTATCAGCAGCTTCACCGTACAGTTCCCACCCTGGATGTTTCCACATACAACCCTTTTGTCAGCGCTCTGGTTTCCGTCCATGCACGTCCGAGCTTCCTACAGGCAGAGGGACACACTGAGACTGATCTACAATCGCTTGACAAGGCCACGGCAAATCAGATATGAAGTATGGTTATTAAACACAAAAAGGAACAATAATACATTAGGGAGAATTCCCAGCTTGTGTTTTACAGTTTCAACATTTTGCATTTCATATTTGACGTTTTGCATATCAGAGGTTGGACTGTTATTCTTAAAAGGAGGGTTGTTGTTTCTTTTTTCTCACATCCACGTTTGGGATATCAGTCTGTCCTCCTACATCACTTATAAGCCACAGTAAAATATCAGATGATGTTTACAGTATATTTATTTTGTCATAATTGAGGCAGCGTTAGAGTTCAGATGGATTCAGGTCGCAGCTTCCAGTATTGTGGTGAAAAAGGCAACAGAGGTTTGCGTTCCACCAGCAAAGATGGCTGGAAACATCTGCAATGACAAAGGACACATTTAAGGCCGTGCCGTGCACAGGACAAGATAAGCTGAGAAATAATTGCTCTCCACTCATCGCCGTGTTGCTTATGCAAACAGTGCAAGCATTTGAATAAGAAATAGAGAAAGAGACTTCTCAAACACACTTCCAGATGTCTTAAATAAAATAGAAACGTTATTTCTGTCCATTCGCCACACAGATATGCCAATGTGTTGTACCACTGCAAGGTTTGTGCACATCAGATCAAGCAAAGACAACTTCGAAAGGTCATTATGAAGTGTGTGTGCGCTCTTGTGCACCACGTTTGCATTGTCTTTATGTTTACACTCGTAGTGCGTGACAACTATTGTACTATAGTGTATAAAATGTACAGTGTTGATTTAAAAAAAAAAAAAAAAAAAAAAAAAGAAGACGGAAAAACTAGAATGTTTGCAATGATGTACTTTTATTTACTATGAAGAGGAGAAGTGGCCGTGTGGTGGCGTTATCACCGTCGTTTGCCGATGTGCGATAATAACTCATCTCTGGAATGTAGCATGGATGCTAAGCTTCATCTTTGATTGACAGGTGACAGTGACTGCAGTTTTTCACTCAAGTGGTGCCCTTAGCTGCTTGACTTTAGATGCCTTATTAACTTTGCAGTTCTCTCTTTTTCTCATCCTCCCCTTAGAAACGATATCATGAAGTTTAATGTATATAGTATTTATCATTGTGTCACTGAGAAGCTGGAGCTCGATGTTTTTACCGTTTTAGTCTGCTGTTTGTGGAAACGCGTTCGATCTGCGCCACTCTCGCCAGAGGCACAGATGCATGTGGTATAGGAATGGAGAGGTTTTCATGACTCTATTGGGCTGAACTAAATTCCTCTTTAATGAGACTGATTTGCTGCACTGTATATTTTTGTACTAGTGAGGTTGTTCTGTAAAGTAGAAGTCTACCTGTTTTATTTAAATATATATGAGACATAATTACAGGAACAGATGGAAATGGGAGATAATCATACTTCAAATCATGATTCCCTGACGTCATTTCACATTTTGATTCCTTTTATGTCATTGATTGTTTCAATGCTTCAGCACAACACTGTAACTAATTGCAAGACTTACTCGGAATCTGTAGGGTTTTTTTCCACATTTCCTGCACTGCTTTTGTGGGAAAATCTGTGAAATTTTGCTGAAAGGATTTGAATATGCTAAACATTTCTTTATTCAAAATGGAATTATGAGTAAAAAAATAAAAAATAAAAAATCAGAATTCTGTGATCGTAGATTCCGTGTGGGTTTAACTAAGCACACATAACCACAGTTCCTTTAATCAATTTTTAAGGAAAATCCATCATCACCGGTTATTAGAATATGTATAACTGGATACTTTTCATAAAAGGTGAAAATCCAGAAAATTACATCTCAAGCCATGTTTAAAATGGTAACATATTTAGTTCCCCTAATTAAAACGGCATAAACAACAATACAAATCATCAATCAAAAATATAAATCATAATGATAAATGCAAGGATCACTACTATTGCACTTTTCTTTAGTTTTCCCATAAGTATTTTATATATACCATGAGAAAAAAAAACACTTCCTTAAACAAGTGATAATGCATTTAGATTAATTAATTTGTTCTATCCTGAGATTGTTAATTAATCTTTATACACTTAATCTGAGATTTCAATATGTAAAATAATTGCAGAAGGCCAGAAACTCATCCATTTTTATTCTCATTTTTCAATCCAAAATTAAATCCATTAAACTCTGTCTTGGGAGGCAATATGTGGCAAAATTGGCTGCAGAAAACTGCACTGAAATAATAAAAACATGATAATGATGATAGTGACGGTGATGATAATAGCATAATTAATGACCATTAATAAAACATAAGCTCCAGTTTTTACTACTGCAACATAAACTTTCCAGTTTTGCAAATAGAGCTAAATAAAGAATTTTATATATCTGCTCACCAAATGAATCAAAGCAGGTGGTTGTGTGACTAAACAGTGTTAGTGGCAGGATGTGGAATGTTGTTAATATGATAGAAGATGATAGATGAATCTTGCTTATAAATTGTCTATCGAGTCGTTGTCTTTTGTTCTGCCCCGGCTCTGTACATGTGTTTGGGCTGATCCTTTTGTTAATGTCCTTTTTTTTGTAAGCTATATGCCAATCCCTCCACACACTGCAGGTTTCTATGAGCTCGCAAAAAAAGGGTGTACACATTGAGATTCTTCATGTCGCTGTAATAAATACTAATATTTTTAATTTCTCACCTGAAGCTTTGGCATCTCTTTTCCTTCTTTAAATTGCACTTACGGTTCTTCATACACACACAAAAATGGTGTAGAAACAATTTTTACTAAGAAATTGCTAGCAAATTTCACAAAAAATGGCAAATAAATGGCAAGAAACACAGGGAAATTAACATATTTTGAAGTAAAGTTAAGGAGAAAGTAAATTTTCTGAGGTACATTATCTTTGCCACCTATTTACATTATTTGTGTGCATTTACAGTATCTCACAGAAGTGAGTACACCTCTCACATTTTTTTAATTATTATTTTATATATTTTCATGTGACAACACTGCAGAAATTATACTTTGCTACAATGCAAAGTAGTGAGTGTACACCTTGTATAACAGTGTAAATTTGCTGTCCCCTCAAAATAGCTCAACACACAGTCATTAATGTCTAAACTGCTGGCCACAAAATTGAGTACACCCCTAAGTGAAAATGTCCAAATTGGGGCCCAATTAGCCATTTTCTCTCCCACAGTGTCATGTGACTCATTAGTGTTACAAAGTCTCAGATGTGAATGGGGAGCAGGTGAGTTAAATTTGGTGTTATCGCTCTCACTCTCTCATACTGGTCACTGGAAGTTCAACATGGCACCTCATGGCAAAGAACTCTCTGAGGATCTGAAAAAAAGAATTGTTGCTCTACATAAAGATGACGTAGGCTATAAGAAGATTGCCAAGAACCTGAAACCGAGCTGGAGCACGGTGGCCAAGACCATACAGCAGATTAACAGGACAGGTTCCACTCAGAACAGGCCTCGCCATGGTCGACCAAAGAAGTTGAGTGCACGGGCTCAGCGTCATATCCAGAGGTCGTGTTTGGGAAATAGACTTATGAGTGCTGCCAGCATTGCTGCAGAAATTGAAGGGGTGGGGGGTCAGCCTGTCAGTGCTCAGACCATACGCCACACACTGCATCAAATTGGTCTGCATGGCTGTCGTCCCAGAAGAAAGCCTTTTCTAAAGAAAGCCCACAAACAGTTTGCTGAAGATGAGCAGACTAAGGACATGGATTACTGGAACCATGTCCTGTGGTCTGATGAGATCAAGATAAACTTATTTGGATCAGATGGTTTTGGCAAGCGGGTGTGGCGGCAACCAGGTGAGGAGTAAAAAGACAAGTGTGTCTTGCCTACAGTAAAGCATGGTGGTGGGAGTGTCATGGTATGGGGCTGCATGAGTGCTGCCGGCACAAGGGAGCTACAGTTCATTGAGGGAACCAACATGTACTGTGACATACTGAAGCAAAGCATGATCCCCTCCCTTCGGAGACTGGGCCGCAGGGCAGTATTCCAACATGATAACGACCCCAAACACACCTCCAAGACGACCACTGCCTTGCTAAAGAAGCTGAGGGTAAAGGTGATGGATTGGCCAAGCATGTCTCCAGACCTAAACCCTATTGAGCATCTGTGGGGCATCCTCAAACGGAAGGTGGAGGAGCGCAAGGTCTCTAACTTTCACCAGCTCCGTGATGTCGTCATGGAGGAGTGGAAGCGGACTCCAGTGGCAACCTGTGAAGCTCTTGTGAACATGCCCAAGAGGGTTAAGGCAGTGCAGGAAAATAATGGTGGTCAGACAAAATATTGACACTTTGGGCCCAATTTGGACATTTTCACTTAGGGGTGTACTCACTTTTGTGGCCAGCGGTTTAGACATTAATGACTGTGTGTTGAGTTATTTAGAGGGGACAGCAAATTTACACTGTTATACAAGCTGTACACTCACTACTTTACAATTGTAACAAAGTGTCATTTCTTCAGCGTTGTCACATGAAAAGATAATAAAATATTTACAAACATGTGAGGGGTGTACTCACTTCTGTGAGATACTGTATTTTGTTATGGGAGACACCATGGGAGACAAATGTTTTTACACCTAAACATACAGATGAGAGGGATGTAAAAAGGTTGACTATGACAGTGCACTACATGAAATTCACAATACCTATTGTATTGCACATCTAAAATACTAATACAATAGATGTTTTCAGTAGTAAAAAACAAAAAAATCCATAACATACATCTGAGTGTAAATTGACCCTCTACACTTTCTGAATTGCACGAAAATATTACAACCAAATTGTGACTAGTTAGATTTATTGACGCACTGAATTATTTAGAAAATACTCAAATAGTAATGAGATCGAACATCAGAGCAATCATTTACACCCCTATAAAAATGTCTTACACATATTAGAATCAAATTAGAATCATATTGGAATCAAATGGTGACCAAATTTCAGATTTCATGATGCACTGGATTATTTAGTAAATAACCAAATAGTTAGAATAAATTAAATATTACCTACACATTATGTAATAAAAGGATACATGTTATATGTATTATATATATACAGATATATATATACTATATCTATATTCTTATATTATATATATAATAATAGTTGAAGCGAAATAATAATATAAATTTATAATAAAATTATTAAAAAATGCCTCCAAAATTTATGTGCCACTAAGAACAACTACATATTAAGACATTCAGTAGAGCCTCCTAATGAGGCTGTAACTGCAAAAAGTTTTGATTTTTATTTATAATTTATGTTAAGGAAAACAGGGCCTTTTTGACCTGCGTGCTGTGCCGGAGACGGATGTCATATTCTCCAGAGAGAGAACAGGTCAGAAGAGGTCAGCTTTTAAAAGCACTCCTGCCTCTCTTCTCACTCTATGTTATGGCCATTACAACCAATCCCCACTCTCTCTTTCCCTCCTTTGTCTTGCTGTGCATTATACAGCACACACACACATCATATGGAACACATAGTCATTTTTCAGCCATCATTAGTATGGCAGTCAGACAGATTTATGGGCAGCCTGTAGGGCCACCATAATACAATCACCAGGCAAGACAGTACAGATGAATATTACGGACGGTTTTTCAAACAAATCCTATTGCGTTACAGAAGTTCAAACAGTACACAAATCATATCTAACAGTTCGCGTTTGCCATAGCGGGTACATGTCAGAACGGGCCTCTGTGCCTCGGCTGAGAACAGAAAAAATGAAAGTAGCTTCTACATTTAATGAGTATTACATGGTCTTTTGTGTTCCCATTACACAGTAATAAAGCATGGAGTGTTTATAGAGTAGACAAATCACAAAGGTGTGAAGTCTTCTTGTTAAGCAAAGAAGTAAAAAAAAAAAAAGGTATTATCAACGTTTATTTTGCGTGTGATTGTGAGCTTGTGAAGTGTATGTGGGGCAATCATTCAGGGCCATTTTTACAAGGGGCAGGGCTTTCCAACGCTGCTGTCCGAAGCCTCCAGAGATCTGAGTGGATCTATATCGCACCATCCAGGCTCGGGCTCCTGTGTTCTTTTAATGCCTTCTGCACTCACATTAAGAGACACCTAAGCCCCTGTCTGACAGCATGACTGAGCGGGGTAATTAGACTAAACACCCTCGGGACTTGCTACCGTGTGTGTGTGTATTACAGAGAGAGTGAGTAAAAGTGAATTTGTTTGCTTAGTGTGTTTCTACATTTGTTCAGAGTGAATCTGTGCACAGAGTTTGAGCACACTTCCGACAACCCCATCTGTCATGTTTTGGCCTTTCGAGCCTTCTTCGCCTCACCATATAACCTTTTCAAATTATGTCGATGTGTATTTCAAAATGAATCAATATGTCCTACTGTGGCCAATTGTTCGCATCTGCTAATATATGGACTTGGGCCTAATTTGTGGTTTGGTAAAATGACACATTATCACGAGGTGATCCATCATGCCATCCTAAATGGCAGCCGGTCATCCTTTCTGCCCTGCTTACTGGTGTCATATGATTGCTTAATATGGTGAACATGACAAAGAGAGATTGAAGAGGATTCAATTTGAGTCACGTGACTGGATGGCGTGACTGTCCGGGAACCCATCCGTTCCCACTGCGCTCTCTCTTGGCTGTTTAACTGGGAAGCACTTAATACATTAAGCTTGGACACATATTTCTTGAATGCTAATTCAAAGTCACTCCAATCCAATCTGAAAATGAAATATAGTCAGATAAATGCGCAAATAAATTCAAATTACTTATTTCTCTTAGTTGTGGCCTAGTGGCTGTTTTTTAATTTGTCATGTAATTCTGGTTGATTAGCGGTGACATTTAGCATTAGCTCCCAGCGCATCCGGCCTTTACTTTCATTAAGGCAAAAACAAAACGTTTAGAGCACAACAAGTGCCATCCTCACATGACACTGTATAGCAAAAAGGTCACACACCGTAGACCTTTAATCAGTACTAAAGTCCCAAAGGAAATCTAGTATGCTAGTTCCCTCGTCATGCTAGCTCATGTCTTAGCCCAAACTGACAGCGTTTTACATGTTAGTCTGTGACTGCTGAACCTAGAAAACTAATGCTGTTTGAGCAGATGTTGCTTTTCATAAAAATACAAAATGTGTGAGTTTATTTTTTATGTCACTTCCTCTGTAAACCAAATCACATTTGTTGCTCGGCGAGAAAAA
Organism: Sinocyclocheilus anophthalmus; assembly: GCA_018155175.1. Lineage (NCBI taxonomy): Eukaryota > Metazoa > Chordata > Actinopteri > Cypriniformes > Cyprinidae > Sinocyclocheilus > Sinocyclocheilus anophthalmus. The sequence goes on from JADLZN010010578.1 coordinate 102,728, forward strand.
AACCCACTTATTGACTCACTTATTGAGATACTGGGGGAACATGTGATTGTGGCACAGTCCTCTGTGTTTAATATGATCCGGCTCCTCACTGAGCTATTGTTTGACTGTGGTAGAAGATGAGCCACAGGAAGTGTGGGAGAATTTCAGCTCACAAAGGGGATCTTCACGTTTAACTAGATTAGTCCAGCCGTCATCCTAATCCACTTCAGAAAAACACATCTATAGGGACGGCTTACTTACAAACAGCACTGTCATGGCTGTTGTAGACATGTTCAGAGAGGGCTCTGTGAATGGTGTTTTTGAAGATTGTACAGTTAGACCATTGTAAGCGGCTTTATTAAAATTGACAATCAGCCGCACTAGGACACAATGAACAATTTGCATTTTCAATAGAGGCTTTCTTGTAGCTCCTGAACATTTTTTTTTTCATATTATGCCCCCAGAGTAAAATCTTAATGCTTGAATGGTGGTGTTGTCTTGTGGTTAAAGATCTGGTTAGGTTATCAAAGTCGGTGACTTTCAGCACTGCTCTTTGAGTAATACACATAGGCTAGTTAATTTTGGAAATGCTTAATACATATATATATTATAATACTATATACGTGTATATCTATATGCAAGGTGGGCCATGCAAGGGCTACTGTCAGTGAGAAAAAAAATTGTTTTAATTATAAAAAGTTGTAACTTGATAAGGATTAAAACACACTCCCTGAAAAAAAAAGATACAAAAGGTGTCAATGAAGCTTATAAATAGTAGTACCTAAAAGGGACAACAGTTGTCCTGCCCCAGTTTTTGTACCTTTTTTTCTGAGAGTACAACAGTAGAATGTTTCAGTAACATTATTCAATGTTATTGTTTTTGTAAAAATGACCAAAAATAAAAATGAAAATTTCTCATTAAAAATGTTTTAAGAAAATTCAAAGCATCGTCCTTTCACTAGAACATACAGCCCCTCACTTAACAGAATGTAGTTATCTAATAAAAAAAATAATTCACTAAAGGAGCTGCTCAGTGATATGGTGAACATAGTTGTTACTAAATAGTAAGAATATAACAAGGCTGTAACTAACCATTCAACATCCAGAACTTACATTTTATAATGTCTAATATCGGTATCATTACATTTACATTTATGCATATAGTAGACCCTTTTATCCAAAGCGACTTACACAAGAGGAACAAAAAAGAAGATTTTATGGAATACAAATACCAGGACTCCACATATCCATCAGACTTTTCCATGCACGATCAGCTGTAGCGTTTCACAGTAGAGATGTAACTTCACAGATGGCGGATATTAATTAGAGCCTGTAGGAACAGATGCCCGTCTATCAGCCTGTTGGAAAACCATCACCAGTATAACTCACAAAAAAGTCTAACTGCTCCTCTGACTTGTGTACTGATGAGTCAGCACCTCTCAATCTACAACCACACTTATTTTAATCAGGAAGTCTTTAAAGCTTTGACCTTGACTCGTACACTAAAAGCGGTTTTTGAGATACCATAGTTCAGGCTGTTGCTGCCTCTTTCTGTGCTTGTTTTCATTCCAAGTTATTCGTTTTTTCATGGAATTTTAATTTGTCTATCAAAGCACTTCCTGCCTCAAATTTTCATTAGCTATCAAAGTTCCTATTTCAATTTAAAAAGTGAATATGGCGCTTTAAATTGTATTACATGCATGGGGCCGTATCACGCCTGCTTTGATCAGCGCACTACAGTGAGACGCTCAATACTGTTGACCCATGCAGGAAAGAATGCACACGTTGCATTCTGCCACGCCAGAGAAAGAAAAAGAGAAGAAAGGGGAGAGCTGTCACCATCTACGCTACATGTTTTGACTGCTGTCCTTGCTTTCCACCAGCACCGGGCAGGTCGCCAGTATTCACATTGTGAGTGTTATATTGAACAATAACATTTGGTTGACTTTCCTCTTTCAAAAAGAGCATTATTTCGGGGTTTTGTGGAGAGTTGGTGGATCTTGCAGGATATTTCTCAGTGGAGGTCTGGATTTTCTCTAACCCTCTGCAGATGTGCTGCTTTTTGGTGAGCAGCTGGCACTCGTTTCTGCCGGTTGCAGTTGATTGGGGGGTGAAAAATGAGCGTCAGTTCTGTCTTTTTCATGGTGTGTTCCAAAAACCTTGTGCCACATCTTGCAAATGTTAGATCGCAGAATGCCCCGTTTGAGCACTGGAAAAGAGATATGAAGGAAAAGATTATGGTGGATGATGCCATTGTGTGAGCTCAGGGAAATCTAGATTTACTTGCTGATGGGCTTTTTTGGAAATGATGAACTACCACACACAGACACCGCTCTGATCCACTTATATTGCAGTCTCACAGTCTGGTACTCATTTCAACTTATTCTGGCTAAGAGCCGCTCAGAAAGAGGCCATCTGAGTAACATGTAAAGCATATATTTTATACTAGACATTTAGGGACAGGAAAAACCCGACACTGGATACAACCCCAAGAGGTAAGCTGAATATATGTGGAAGCTAGCTGGAATATAAACAGGTCTGTAACAATTTAAAAAAGGGGTCAGTTTGTTAATATAATATATCATTTTAATGAGAAAAGAATTGTGAAAATGCTACAGAAAAAACCTGCTAATTGGTTAATGGTAATTTCCCTTACTACAGTGTATTGAAAAACTGTAATAGATCTAATGGGACAATGTATGTAATTTTACAGTAAAATACAGTTAAATGTACAGCATTTGGAAGTAAAAATGCAAGTCTTCTTAATAAAAAAAAACTGTCATTCCCACAGTTCCCTGTGTGACACTTTACATTTAATGTTAATTTAAAAACTTATATTTCTAAGTTTTTGTTATCAATTTTGGTTTATCGTTTTATATATAAAATTAGGTAACACTTTAGTTTAGGGACCAATTCTCACTATTTACTAGTTGGTTATTAGAATGCATATTACTAGCATATTGGCTGTTTATTCGTACTTATAAAGCACATATTAATGCTTTATTCTGCATGACCATATTTTAGATCTCTTAATCCTACCCCATGCCTAAACCCTACTAACTAATAAGCAGCAAATTAGAAATTTATTGAGGCAAAAGTCGTAGTTAATAGTTAATAATGAGAATTAGACCTTAAAATAAAGTGCAACCTAAAATTATCAAATTGGGCAACTACAGCTGCCCTTTTTTATACCATAAATTTCCTCAAATATTTCCTTTAAACAATAGTGTACTTAATGCATTAGGTATCAGACAATTTTTGCAGCATTTATTAAATTAGATTAAAGTTAATTTTAAAATATACTATTGCATATTTTTCATAATGACTTTTAATGATTTTTCATATATACCACTCAGAGGTTTGGGCTTGGAAATTTGATTTAGTTGTTTATTTATATGTAAGAAATACAGTTTAAAAAAGTAATATTGTGAAATATTATTACAATTGAAAAATTTATATTTTAGAACATTTTAAAACATTTTAAAATTGTATTTATTCTTGTAATGGTCAAGAATAAATTGCAGCAGCATTACTTTGCAGTGATCCTTCAGAAATCATTCAAAAATGTAGATTTGGAGCTAAAAAAAAATAAATAATAATAATTTCTCATTATTATCAATGTTGAAAACAGTTGTGCTGCTTAATACCATTTTTTTGTGTTTTTTTGTTTTTTTGTGTAAATGACGAAAAAATCTGACATGCATTTTAAATGACCCTCCCTCTACTTCCGTCCTTCTTTACTGTCAACTTTGGGCCAACTAAATGAGTCCTTGCTGGAAAATATAAAAGCATTAATTTATATTAAAAATACAAATAAATAATAAATAAAATCATACTGATCCCAAACATTGAATATTTTGTATACAGACTGGCCATCCATCCATGGATATATTTCAGCATCCCCGAAACCCTACATAGGACAAGCAGTTTGAAAAACGTGTGCACTGAGATGACATTAAGTAAAGAACAACCCAACTCACTAAATATAAAAATGTTTCTGCGTTCTTAAAGAGAATCTGTCAGTGCAATATTATCTTATCTCCTGTTTCTAAGCAACATATGTCTACAATTAGATTACTTATGAGTATGAGATGAGTAACCCATTTATGAAGAATTCCCTTTATCATTTGTTTGCATTAACGTTCCATTACACTTATGTATTTGGCAGATGCTGTTCAATCAAAGTGCATTTAAGGTATACATTTTTCCAGTACCATGACATAGGTGTTGCTGATGTTCTATCATCTGAGCTAAAGCTACAGAGTTTGTAACAAAAAGAGTTTTTTTTATGACATAAAATCCCTCAAACTAGCTTTGTGAACATTTTTAGCAGGGCAAAAAGCCCAAATGCAATCACAGGATTTAGCTCAGTGGAGAACAAGCCTGTTTAATCACACTGTTCTCCACAAACATGGGTTACAACCGTGAGACTGATACCCCAGCATGCATTGATAACCCCGGCACACTGAAACACTTGTCCCTCTTGCATTACTGCCTGTACGAGAAAAAAATGAAAAAGCAATTTGAAAGATTGAAAGTGGAAAAGTAAGTCTGCCGTAGTGATATGTCATAAAAAAAGCACGAGAGTTAGATTGCAGCAGAACACTGAGAGAATGAGAAGCAAACTAAGGCCTCATGGGATGGATGGGGAGTGAGGCGCTGAGAGGAGGAAGTGAGCGAGGAGACGGAGAGAGGGGAGAGTTGAGAGGAGAGAGAGAGAGAATGAGGAAGAGGAGTCCCACGCTTCTAGTACTCTAGTACTGTAATGATGAGTGATTGGAGGAAAAGATGATCTGGTATGTTGGGCGAGCAGAAGTGAGAGATGAGTATACTCTGGATGGAGATGAAAGATGATGACGGAGGGCTGTCTCACACACCTCACAGCAGAGAAAATAACTACACTGCTACATTAAACTCAATTCAACGTTGTTGATTTGATCTGATACATTATAGAACATACAGCATACATTCTGTATTCCATTCTGACAGTACATGAAGCTAGAGCTGTGTCACAGCTGAAGTGGAAAAATGCATCCCAGCATGTGAAAAATGTCCGAAACATCACTGAAAAAAGGTGTTTTGTTGATCGAAAATGGGTTAAGCTGTTTTCTAGTTTCTAGGTGTTAAGCTGTTAAGTGCCCAAGCGGATAAAGGCCCAAAACCCTTCTAAATCCATCAAAACAGACCAGGCTAGGACTGAGAGACTGGCTAACAACTTTATTAGCACTTTATGTATATACGTATGTATGTACTGTATGTATGTACTTATTTATTCTCAGCATGGATATATGCACACTAAGGATTTTGAATGATTTTTTTGTTTTCATAAAATGACTTATTTAGCTGACTGTCAAAGCAAAAAAAAACTACACTAATAAAATTGTTGGATTGTTCAGCTCAGTAAAAATAAATAAATAGGTCAATAAATAAATAGTTAAAAAAGGGAATTTTAGATCAGTGAGCTTACTTATTTTTTACATGTATTTTTTAATTTACATTTTTATAGAATTAATTATTTAGCAGAATGTCAAAGCGACTTTGACCATACAAACAAAATGCAAGGCGATTATCGCCATTGAATCATTTACATATTTATTTGTTTGTTTATGTATTTATCGTCACAGAAAGCTATTAAAGGTTAAGGTTGGGGAAAGATGCCTTTAAAACAATGTACATTTACTCAATTGTAACATAATTTACAAATCAAATATCAAAACTTTGATATTCAACATAATACAATGTCACAGATCAATTCAAATCAAAATGAGATCAATTAACCTCAAAACTCTTTTGACTGACTAAATCTTACTAATTTTGAGGTTCAGATAAAAAGAAATTTAAAATAGTGTAAACATTCATCAAAATTGTTGATATGAAATTTTGAACGGTCTATGATCAAAAGAAAAATTGAAGGTCGGGGGTCATCTTACCCCATCTTACCATATTACATATCTTGGAATACAGTTCCAAGTTCCAACTGCTTGTCTAATGAAAATGAAGGACTTGAGCAAAGTGTTCAGGTGAGTAAAAAAAAAAAAAACATAAAAAAATAATGACAAAGTTCTAGAAATGGATAAGTAATGGAAGAACTAATTTTCGGGTGAGTTGTTGTTGTAACCCTTCATTCAAATTAAAACTGACATTCTTCTCAATATCTTTTTCTCCCAATCAAACCCAGAGCATTTTAGATCAATGAGGTCAATTCCAGTTTGAAAAGAGGGGATGAGCGCGTTGCCAGTGAATTGCTAACTTCCCCACCTCCGTTCACTCCCAATCCAATCCTATTTCCAGAAGACTGCAGTCCATCCACAGCCCATTTCCACCTGACATGAGGCAGAATATAGGAACAGGCACTGGGGGCTTGATCAATTTCTCTCAGCCACGCCCACTATGGAATGGAGTCATCTCTGGCCAACCGTGCAGTCGAACAGCACTGTCAGTCAAACCTGCCTCTGACACTTACCAGTAGTTTAGTTAATGAAAAATCCTCCCCCCACCAACTGAAATAGACCCAAACACAGACAACAGCGTGTGAAAACGGCAGTGAGGGGGGAAAACATCTTGAACAATGCAATTATTGCAACAAAACAAAAATAAATACATTTTTACACAACGCGCTTCAGTTTTCAGAGGCATCCAGTCGCAGGAGAATAAAACACTTCAGAAGGCTTCAGGGCTAAGAGTTGAAAGACTGTAGATACTTGGGAGAGATCAGACTAGAAAACGGCAAAATGTTCTGGATTTCCATTCACTGCCCTAAAGTACCCCTAATTACACAATTTATGACTCTCCAGAGGACCTCAAGGGCTCCTAAATAAAAGAAACAATTACAAACATGCAAACAGAAAAGGCATAATTGCGGCTGTGACTATGCCATGCTGCCTGGAGACGTTTCATTTGACTGAACTCTGTTCTCAAGTGACTGGCTCTTAAAGCTGTTGCGTCGCTTTAGATTATGCTATCTTCTAAAGTACTGTTTGCTGAAATTACACTGGTTTAGATTGCTTGAAAATAACCAATTGAGAAAAAAAATGGCCCTGCTTAAAGTACCAGCATTCTTCGTGTTTTGGTTGCTGGTTTTGTAGGTATTCACAAGTGAAGTTTTTTTATTACATCAGTGTTATTTTAGTTTCATTGAGATACTATTATAGTTTTTAATATTTTGAATGTTTTTATTTTTATATTTTATGTTTTCAATTTAATTTTAGTTAAAGTTTTAGATAATTGTAATTTTTAGTTAAATATTAGTTTGTTCTTATATAATTAGATTTAAATATATATATATTATATTGCACAAATGAACAGTAATTGCTATGCAAGTCCACCATAATATACCTGTAATATACGTTTTTTTTCAGTAGGGTGGTTGAAATCAGAAATGAACCTCAGTAATGTTCCCATGGGCAGGATGCAAGACTTTATAACTTTAATTTGTCTTCTTTGTGAAAGGTAAAAATTGTAGCATGGCACCAGATAGTCAGTTGCGACAATAAACATGCTTTGTTCCAGTACTAGAAACTATAAAACATTTTACACTTGAAATAATGAACTAATATACCAGGACTCACTATTCTCCTGCTATGTGATTTCTTTGTTTTTGTTTAAAGACTCTTTTATTACTCTTGAACATATCTGGGTGTGTTTACATTTGAGCAACTGATACCACACAAATCAACTCGCACAATAAAACTGTCCACCACACAGTTTTTAAGAGTGAATCAGCTCAGATTCTGTTTCAGATCAGCTAGTTTAACATTCAAACACACAGAATTAGAAATCCTCTAATAGACTACTGAAAATTACATAATTCGGGACTAAATTACCTGTTCAGTTTCCCGCACAAAAACACTTGTTTTCAGATTAAAAAAAGCCAAATCAATATCCTCTGACCATATGGCTGTGAGTGGTCACATGCACAGTGAGCAAACCCCAAAGTGAGGCGCTGGATCGTGAAGGCATGAAATTGTAGCATCTGTAAGACAATGTCGGCAATGGTTAGACTTGCAATAAAAGACCATCACGTGCCCTCATTAATTTTAGTACTTAAGCATTTTGTTTTCCCAGCACTGCTGTTTCAGCTTATTTATTTACTTTCCCTTCAAATGAAGGGTTCTGAGAATAGACAAGCGCACCAGCTAAGAGGAACACAGCGCTCCAGAGTACATGTTCATTTTGTGCGCGCATTTGAACATGTATGTTTGTTGACAGGGTTTTGGAACCAGGTGGTTTCTCTGATTTCAGTTGTTGTCTGAATGAGAAATGTTTGTATGAATTGCTCTCCGGCCTGTGTCACGTTAAACAGGAAAATTGCTGTGTGTTGTTTGTTATGTCTGAGGAAACATGAGAGAGGAAGTGGTTGTGCTGGTATGATAACATCAGCTTCACGACTGTAACATACTGAAGCTATTCAAATAGAAATGCCCCCCAATTCTGTCCTTTTATGTCAACCAGCGGCGGTCCATCAGAGGAGACATACAAATGTATTCAAAATGAACATGACAAAACGTGTTAAATTTTGTCATTTTACCTACAAATGTGCATAACTTTAGGTGCACATTATGTAACAACTGAATTTTAGATTGAAACAATGTTGGTTTAAATATCAGCATATCAAATAATTCCCCTATGGGCCACTATTAACTAACTAACTAACTGACTAACTTACTAAAAACAGAAAAAATACATACATACAATGTGTACGTGGTTTGATCATTCTTGGTTTAAATATCAGCATCTCAAAAAACTCCTAGGCCACCACTAAGTAACTAACTAAATAAATTAGCAAATAAATAAATATGCGTAAATGGTTTGATCAATATTGATTTAAATATCAGCATCTCAAAAACTTCCCCCACGGGGCCACCACAAAATTAAAAAAAATAAAAATTATAAATATATAACTTGTAAATGATTTGAATAATATTGGTTTCAATATCAGCATCTGAAAAAATTCCTTATGGGTCACCATTAGTGCGCTTAAATGAAAATTCAGTCATCATTTACTCACCCTTATGTGATTCCAAACATTTCACACTGGTTACAAGATGAGTGAGTGCCAAAAGAAAAGGGGGTTTCAAACATTATGAGGATGAATAAAAGATGGCAGATCTTTCAGCTAAACTATCCTTGTAAATCTAGTTATGATTACATGTTAAAAAAGATTTCATCTTTGGTTTAGTACAACATAAAGAATGTTTTCAAGATATGTAGGTCACTGAGACAGGCACACAAACACAAACATAAATCTGTCCCCCTCGCTCTCTCTCTTATGGTACACTCTGCATCTTATCCTGAGTCAGCTCTCTCTTCTCTCTTTAACATTATATTCTCCACTGAGTCCTGCATGGCCTTGAGCCAGAGTGCCTTCCCATGAAGATTTTCAACTGTACAGCCTCCCCCCAAATCTCCTATTAGTGTCCAGAGGTCTCCAGCAGCCCTGAGCGTGCCTGAGGTCACTGTGTGCCCTTAAGTTTTCCAATTAAGACTCGTACCTTAAAACCTGCTCATTGTGATAAAAGACAGCTAACACATTTAAAAGTCAATGACTCACGGTCATAACTTACAATATGTCTTAAAGATTTAATCCTCTCCAGTTACCAACAGAATATTTATTGTCTGGAAATCAATACGAAAGATATTTCACAGTTTATGAGAATACAGTATGGAGGGCTCACGTCTTCCAAATACTTTAATAGTTTTGGATCGTGCACAACACACATTAGCCTCACAGATGGACATCTACTTTATACAAAGGGAATACAGTAATGTGCATTTCAGTGTTGAAACTTGAGATGTTTCTTCATGAAACATCCACGTGTCAGGCCCAGAGATCTCAGTGCTCCTAATTACAGCAAATGCTGAGCAAAAACCGAGGAAGAGGAAAAAAAGAGGAAATGAATTCAGCTTGCTGTGCTGCTGTAAAATCACATGTGTTTGCCATTATTGAAAGCTGTGATTGTATCAGATCCGAACAAGCTCTCAGATTGACTATTTCCTGCTTATTTTAGAGTGTATGGTCGTCATTATCTTTTTTAGGTCACATATTTGGCTGTTTTTTTTTATGTTTTCACTTATCACTGCTGCTGTGAACACAAATGTCACAAGCTGTTGACTAAAGCAGATGCACTGTTGCTTTTTGAAAAATCAATAACCAATTTAAGGCAGTTTGGGAGCACTGCATTAAGTGTGTTTTTGTGAGTTAAGGATGAATAAAGATCAATCACAGGTATGTGGACAGTTCCCGCAGCCCTCATACTGGAAATGTCATGTAGCTTTGAATTTCATTACTTTTCACACTGCAGCTGACGAAAAATATAGCTCTCTTGCTTCAGGTGTGTTTGCAAGTTTGCATGAATAGCATAAATATAGGTATTTATACTACAATTTTCCAACCCAATAAATATGTTTTATTATTGCCTTTTCATAAGTAATTTGGTGGTCTGTGATAAGGCAAAGTTTGTTTCACTGATTAAACCATTTTGAATGAAATTACTAATGAAGAAAATTGAGCTAAAAAAAACATAAAATAGACTGAAAATCCTACACATTATTGAGACAAGTTAAATGGATGGAAATTAAAACTATCATTATTTAAAGGGGTCATAGGATGCCCATTTTCCACAAGTTGATATGATTCTTTAGGGTCTTAATGAAAAGTCTGTAACATAGTTTAGTTAAAATCTCTCAATGGTAGTGTAAAAAACACCTTTTTTACCCTGTCAAGAACAGCTCTTTTCAGATCAAGCCATTTTTGTAGCATTTTCCTTTAAATGTTAATGAGCTCTGCTGACCCTGCCTCTCTCTTCCGAGCTGCTCTCAGAGAGACTGTTTACTTCAGCTGCATTCATCGTGAAACTATAACTAATTAGCCCATTATTAGGAAAGGCGATTTTCAAAGATTCATTACAAAACATTATACTCACTTCTTCTGTAGATGAGGCTGGATCATGAATCATTCGCGCAAACATAGATGCACTTATGTAGATCGGGGGCGCATTCCCTTCAGAAACAAATGTAATCCACTGTGTATTCAGCGGCTCAGATGTCGGGAGTAAATGACGACTGCTATGTTCATTATTACATCCAACAACTGAACACCTCAATCGCTTAGGAGTCATTCTTGTCTACATCTGCTCCGGCGGTGAAACAATGGCCTACTGATGACAGCTCACTCAGGGCGGGTGTTAAGGTCAGACACCCGTCCATCTGTGCTGAAGACCTACTGTCAATCCAACTATCGTGGTAGGGCCTTTCGTGTGACATCACACAGACAGGCATCTGAGATCGGCTCGATTTGAGAAAGGGGAAAACTTTTAATGAGATTAAAAAAAAACACTGTGTGGATTTTTATCATTATAGGGTGGTTGTGTACACACACTGCCAACACACATTTCAGTTCAAACAACTTGTAAAAGTGCATGTAGCATCCTATGACCCCTTTAAACATGTGGCATTCAAGTAAAATATTTAGCTAAGTAAAATATGATCTTTAATTGGCTGCTTTATCCATTGTGTTTCTCAACACATTTGTTGTGGTAATAAAGGGTCAAAGCACAATATGTAATGCTTATGATATCGGGGGAATCGTTGGCGGGTTCGATTCTCGTACTGGCAGGGATTGTAGGTGGGGGGAGTGAATGTACAGCACTCTCCCCCACCTTCAATACCACGACTGAGGTACCCTTGAGCAAGGCACCGAACTCCCAACTGCTCCCCGGGTGCCGCAGCATAAATGGCTGCCCACTGCTCCAGGTGTGTGTTCACGGTGTGTGTGTGTGTTCACTGCTGTGTGTGTGCACTTTGGATGGGTTAAATGCAGAGCACTAATTCCAAGTATGGGTCACCATACTTGGCCACGTCACGTCACTAAAAGGTAATTCTGAAAGAAGTCATTTAACCATATGAATGAATCATCTGACCATTCAAATGAGTCATCAAGGTCAGTAACACAAGACATTTTTACACCATACACCCTAATCAAAGTGGAGGTCTGAAAAAGAAAATATTCATCACTGAATATAGAAATAAAAACCGAATCAAAGCTTTTTGTGATGCCTAGTTTCATTTTTGTTTGTTTCAGGTGGAAAAACCTTGCAAGTTAAAAATGTAGGACATACAATATTTTCTTTCCAGACACTCAAACGTATAACACCTAGTTTAAAAATCTGCTGAATAGGGTTTTGTGACTTGCAGCATCCATTTGATGAAACTTCAAGGACCACAGGGCCTAACAAGCGCTCGTGTAGCAGTGTTTGACAAATTCCATCTGATTCAGGAAATTAAGTGAACCCTTAATTAATGCCTCTCTGCGCTAAAGGCAAACTAACAGAGCAGTAAAAGTTTCAGGCCCAAGGACAGTCTGAATTTCCACATGTCACTCTTCACACATTCCCTCCCTGCTCATTTGTTTTTGCCAGTGCCATCTTAAGAGATACAAACTGCTTTGATTATTTCTGATAATGCAATCAAGGCTTAAAGCTGAGTGCTTTGTCTAGGACAACAAGGCTGACAAAACTGTTCATTGTTTGACTTTCATTTCAAGGGCAAACTTTGCATTCTTGCACTTCAGAGGCAAAGCATCAGCTTATGCGAGAGTTTCATTTCTGACTTTTTCTACACAAGACCTGTCTAGGTACAGTCAGTCAGTGTAGACAGCAGACGTCTCCTCCTCTGCCCCCAATATGTCAACAGTAAGTACCCCGTCATGAATGCTGTGTCAGTTTGGGCTAACACATCTGTCACATCAAACATATCTTGATATTCCGGCATCTCTGAGGCTTGGCTGCTCATCTTAGACCAATTTTCCAAATGTTTGCATGGTTTTGGAAGCTGAAACATAGGGAAGATACAGTACAGTATGAAGATGAACACATTATGATATACAGACTCACATTTACATTTTTGTGACAACACATTATGTAACATCGCACTTATAATATCACATAATTAGAAACCCTCCTGCAGTTTTAAAGAGAGATCCAGAGCACTGGTCAGAGCGATAATGGTTTTTACCAGTCTTTAAACTCATTTAACCTTTGACCTTTTACCAATGATGTGATTATCATAATCAACCCTATTGATCTATGACTGAAGGGTTAAATTAATTTGAGCCATCAATAGATTACAGTTAGTGATATTTGTAGCGTCTGGACCAATCAAACACACAATTTTTCATTTGATTTAACAAATCAGTTATTCATTAGATTACAAAACGTTCACAGACCCCTCACCCAATAAACATACTGTGTGCCAAGTTGTCTGTGAACAGGGCCCAGGACCCTGGTTACCATGGCAACCCTGACACCAGATACATTTTACGACCTAATAGCATGTTGAGAGTCACGCCTCTCACTACAATTTCCATAGGAAATCCACAGTGCACAGTGAAAAATTTACTCTTCTCTAATTAATTCATAGAAAAACCTTTCTTTGAATGAACACACATATCCTTCAGATCATTGTGTATATTATTGCTGTCTTGTATATTATCTGTTGTATTGTAGACTAGTTTATGCATGCTTATGATAGAACCACTCATTCATGTAACCTTACATATATCATGTTAGGTTTCTATGAATTGGTATTCGGATGATCTAATTGAGAGTGTATATTGTATGTTTATACCTATGCAACATATTAGTGTTCTAAGAACCTTTAGTAATCTTTCATCAACACCCAAGCAAATTACATATGCGAAATACCATGCTTAGAGACAAAGGGTCATAAAACCCTCCAGCAATTGCCACCTCCCGCTTAGAATTTCCGTCTTTCTCATTGGACAAGCCCCTCTTGAGAGGCGTGAATCTTCGCAAACTTTAAAGGCTGCACTTCAGTGACCCGCCCAGAGTTCGGTGGTTCGGTTGTATTCTGAGAAGATGAAAATGTGAGCTACAATGCTCCAGGAAACTCTAAGTACGTGCCAGGCTTCGGCCTTGACTTTTTCATTCACCAAGACTCTCTGACGCAAACTGGTTATTTTTCATCAACCAACTTCAGCAAAGATCTTGAGCCTTCAGATTGCATCAGGGATCTATTTTTAGACAGACGAGACATGCAAGTATTCAAACTTAGTCTTATTATTTGATACATTAGGTTTCATTTGCACCTTTTTACAAAGGTGTATTTGAACTAAGAAACTGATGTTTCCTACAGGCTGTGGATCTACTGAATATCCAATGGTACCATAGTTTCATATTTTATTTCTCTTATCTTCACTGCGCTAAGCTTTAACCCTTTCCTATACAAACTGTATGTGTGTGTGTGTATGTTAGACCAGTTTAAGTGTTTATGTAGTATGTTAGACTAGTTTAAGTGTTTATGTAGTATGTTAGACTAGTTTAAGTGTTTATGTAGTTAATAAAGTCTTACTTGTATCACACTTGACGTTGTTCATTGTTTGCTCATAACTGGAGTCACTTAATCATGCAGATTTATGCTACAAGCTCTTTGTAGAATTGTACAGTAATAAGTTATTTCCCTTAACCAGGAAATGAACGTTCGTAGAATTGACAGACAGTTGACCCTGAGAGGTCAGCTAAATATCTACAGCGGATCTAAATATTTATAATTAATTATAACTAGTTATGATTAATTATTCATATTTCTCCATGAGCTGATTCGCTACATAATACAGGCGGGTATCTGATGTGCTTGGTCTTTCTGTGGGCTGAACCTAACCTTTAACTTTAAATTGCTTTATTTATATAGCAATCAGTAGCTTTATTTAAAGCAGGCTGACTAACAAATCATTAACCCTGTAAAGTCTGACATATGAAATATACCCTATGAAGATTCATTTATATTCTACAAATTTTATTTATTTATTTATTTTTTAAAAAGAGAGGTTTGCATATGTTTTTTTTGTTGAGTATCATATGTGATACATCAGGCTTTTATGGCTCATACAGTATAGGATAATATGGAGCTCATACTGGAGGAGGAAAAAAACACATTACATTTTATTTCAGAGGTACAAACGGAGCAAAAAAAATTCAGTTTGGTGCAGCTGTGGATATTTATATGGGCAAAAAAGTTAAATTAAAAAATGATGATAATTTGCTTCAGTCTAGTAAGTGTTCATCTTAAAATATAACAAACAATATAATAGTTATTCTTATGGGTGTGGACTGCGTGGGTTACAACAATCCAATTAAAGATTTCACCGAGCAAAAAGATGTGTTCCATGACCGCTGAAGTTATTTAAATTTGACAACAACAGACAGACAGACAGACAGACAGACTGACTGACTGACTGAACTGACTGAATGAATGAATGAATGGAGAAAATTATGGTAGTATCATTTTCAGTTAGAAGCGTTTTTGATTAAGGGCAGGGAGCTGTTTGCTCTGCTGAGTTGCAGTGTGTTTGGAGCGCCACGTCAAAGTCAATTAAATAAGAGGACACCTCACACCTGCGATGCAGATGGGTAGCCAGATTCACACGTCTGCCGAAATATGGCAAGAACAGCAGAGAGTAACATTGTGATGAGTGCTTATACAGGAAGGCGTTTTTACACAAACAAAGACTCTGTCATGCACTCGCTTTTATATGAGATCATAAACTCAGGACAAACAAACTCATCAAATAATGCAGTCCAACCTTGAATACACAATAACATCGGCTTCAGTACAAGAAGACCTGGAGCTTACAGATCCAACCTTACATTTCATGTTAGTTTACATTAAAATACTATTAAACATTGAAAGTAAAAAAAATAACAAGTCATCTTTGTAAACTGACATTCCCAGAATTCCATAGGTGACACTGGAACTATATTCTGTATTTTTACAGAATTATTCTGGCAACTACAGCTGATTTATTTCTGTAAAAACAACTGGATTTTTCTACAGTGTACTTTTGAAAATGCATTATTAAAATATCAATTACAATTAAACAATGAAAAATGTGATGTGTGAAATAAACAAGATATATTGATATTATATGTATCAGTATTATCTAAATTATCTGTTTTTACACAAAATTTCAATTTGTAATTTTGTCAAATTATGCAAAAACTGACAAATTATGATTTAATTGGGTGCATTTAGAATACATAAAATACAATGAAATTAGCCTTGGCAAGACAGCAAGTCAACCACTTTAATTAAAAATGTTATGAATATAATTTCCACCAGAATATGATAATAATAAAACATTTGAGATGAGGTGGAAATATTCACGACCTTCAGAAAACAAAAATGACAGAACATTGTAAGTGGACAAATAAAACTAAGTAGTGAGAGTGTGAAAAACGAATTTCATTTCTAAAAGTTTCCATTGCTTAAGAAACACAAATGTAGGTCCACTACACAGGTGTGTAATCACATGAACTTAACAACACAGGAGAATGATTTTCAGATTTTCCATGTGCAGTCCCATGTGGCTATCCTATACTGCCCTAAAAGGAAATATTTAAACGCTGAGTCTATTTTTATTCAGTTATTTGTGCACAGGTCCATTTTCATGGCTAAGCTTTAAGGTTGAAAATCAATAATGATATCCAAGAGATTCCACAGAAAAGAGGGCTGAAATTTGATCAGGTTTCCTCAAAAGTGCGCTTCTGACGTGAAGCCTTGAAATCTGCTTCAACCATCCATCATGCTTTGCGCTACATAAGACATTACAGCGTGACCAAAAGAGAAAGACAAAGATAAAAGGAGGGGGGGAAAGTAAAACGAAAACCCAGCAGCCTTTTATAATCAATATCCATTTCCAACCGCTGTCACCTTGTTCTTTAGAGCAACTCTCCAAAGTTGTGCATTAGCAAATTGATAGGCTAATACAAAATAAAATATCACCTTGAACACAAATGCCTGCATTAATCCTCATTTAGAAAGCTGCGCTCAGAACAGTCTATTTCTCCACATTCACTCTAAGATAAAAGCGTCATAGACTTTAAGCTCAGGAGAGCCAGTGACAGGCATCTCGGTATAAAAGTGAAAGAAAAGTGTCCTAAAATGTAGATTTTAATTTGCATAATAAAATTGGATTTTACAGTCTTTCAGTGCTTTCATTTATTGATGATGACAAGACGTTGGTGAAATTAAAGTAAACACAAATTTTTATCCATTTTACCCTGATTTATTTATGGAATAAATAAACAAAGAATTAATAAATAAGTATTGTTTTAAACAATAATTTTCAGCAGAAACTGAATGCATCATGCAAAATTGAAGATTACATACCACAATGGAGCCAGACTGAATTCATTATTTGATCGCCCACATCACTTAAGTCAATGTTGTTTCAGAGGCATAGTAAGGTATTACATTTAAATTAAAGATTACAAAGTCAAACCATGTTTTTCTTTGGAATAATATGCATAGATGAATCATTCACAGTAAGACCAGGAACAAGCATTAAGAAAATAATTATAGGGTCGCTCTGATTTCAGATCGAAATCAAACTAAAAATGTGACTCTAAGATTGCGAATGCGACTGCACAGTGTCAAGAAAAAATGAACACGCCTAATAAACATTTCAAAAGTCTTGTACAAAGGCTTGTATGATTCTAATCATCGAAACACATCTTGTCCAGCTATGAGGTCATAAAGCACTATGCTGAATGCCCACACACTCCAATACACTCGGCCATTAGCAAGTGCCTTCCTACTCTCACAAAACAAATTATTTTTCCATCTACCACTGAGAGCTAACAGGGGAATAAACACATCAATAGACAGTGGAGCTATCTGTCAGTCGGCCCCTACAGCTTGACAGAGTGGAGTCAGGGTACAGAGGCAATAATGGCATCTTAATGAAATACATGACAGGCCAGACCACAAAGGAATTATGCTTAAATTTCAGAATACTTTTTTTTTAAATCAGGTTCTAATAACGCTCTCGAGTTTCATATTATCTAACAGATGTCATGTCATCTCAAAGCAATGAACTTGAGCATTCTTAAAAGGAAAACAAACAGAATAGAATAAAAAAAAAATACAATAAAGTACAGGAAGGGTTTAAATGAAAATTAGTGTTTGTAATTTATGATTTAAATATGAAAATATAACTGTGAATAGGTACACTATCATTCAAAAGTTTGGGGTTGGATTTTTTTTAAATGTTTTTGAAAGAAGTCTCTAATGCATAATGGCTGCTTTAAAAAAAAGAAAAAAAAAAGGTCTATTGTGAAATATTACTATAATTTAAAATAGCTGTTTTCTCAGTTAATATATTTTCAAATGTAATTTATTCCTGTGAGGACAACACTGAATTGTCAGCAGTCATTACTCTAGTCTTCAGTCACAATCCTTCAGAAATTATTCTAATATGCTGATTCTAATATGCAAGAAATATGTTTTAATTATTATTGCAGTTAAAAAAAAAAAATTATGTCTTTGCTGAAAAAACATTAATTTCTTAAAAAATAAATAAATAAAAAACTAATGTTCTTCAATAGCAGAACTTCATATGTCCTTGAGAATATTTTTTAATTAGAAAAAGGAGAAGAAAAAGAAGACCGAATTTACTCTATTTTGGGCTTATTTTAACTAAATTCAAAGTTAAATGATTCAAATTCAATTCTCCAAAAACTGAAAAATTCTTTATTCCAAAATTTGCTTGCTGAACGATTAAGGTCATGATCAGATCTTTATGCCAGGACATGTTGCTATCTATCTATCATCTATCTATCTATCTATCATCTATCTATCTAAGCTATCTATCTATCTATCTATCTATCTATCTATCTATCTATCTATCTATTTCCCTTCTCTGTCTGTCTGTCTGTCCTGTCTTCTGTCTGTTATTGCGAAACAGTATGAAATGACATTTTTTCAATATTTCAAGTAATCAAAAGTACCTTTAATCAAATATGAATACATTAATATACAACTATGAAATTATGCATTCAGGTTCTGTGGGTGCCAAACAACCAACACACCTTCAACCCTTATGAGATTATATGTAATAAATCTGCTGCTTGTTTTTTTTTTTATACAAAAGCTAGCTATTGCAGGACTACGACGCACACTAATGAGTTAAAAAAAAAAAAACAGTGGTGTGTTGGGGGAAAAAAATGAACTGAATTTAGGTTTAAGAGCAGCTAACAGACATACAGAGATCAAAAGACTGTTGAAAGAAGACACCATGCATTTACAGATGTGATGAGAGATTTGTACAGGGATCATCACACGTTTAACAGACTGTGCTACAAACAACTTACAGTACCATCAAAAGATACCAGATCCTCTCACTCAAAAGCTCCAGAATGCACATTCACAAAATTCAGGGCTACACTCTTAAAAATAAAGGTGCTTCACGATGCCATAGAAGAACCTTTGTGTCTAAATGGTTCCATAAAGAACCTTTAACATCTGAGGAACCTTTCTGTTTCACAAAAGTTTATTTGTGGCGAAAGAAGGTTCTTCGGATTATTAAAAGGTAAGAAAGAGATGGTTTTTTAAAGAACATTTGACTGAATGGTTTTTTGTGGAACCAAAAATGGTTCTTCTATGGCATCGCTTGAAGAACCTTTTGAAGCACCTTTATTTTTAAGAGTGTAGTCGTCACACTTTTCACTCGAGTTGCTAAGACTGTAGCTGAGCTGTAGGGACCAACTTATCATAGAGAGTCCAGAAAAACTCCAAAAACCAGCAAGCAAGCAACCAAAAACCACTCTGAACACCCTGGAAACCACCTAGCAGCCTCTCGCTGCACAATAAAATTATGCTGCTAACTCACATTTAGTTCAGAAAATATTCAGAAATATAACATTTAATAATATTTAAATTTAAATAAATAAATTGCAGTATTACAACATTTAACCCATACAATGCAAATTATTTTCTGTCAGTGTTTTGTCTTGTTTTGCAGTACAAATATCAACACTTTTGAAACCAAGATGCATTTATTAGAGAAGCATAATGATTTAAGATATTACGTCTTGTTTTGTTTATTAAAAATAACCTAATTCAAAGGAAAAATAAACAAAAATAAAATAATTTTTCTTAACCCACTGACAGATTTGTTTTTCTTATTTTAAGCAAAAACTCTCATAAAACAAAATAAATGTATCACAAAACAAGACTTAATATATAATAGTCATTTTGCTTCTCGAGTAGAATCCCCATCCTGATGTTTATGAAAAATATGTTCCTGAAGTTAAGATTATTACACAATTATGCAGTTATTATTCCATGTCTTTATATACACATTTGATAGGTGTTTGAAACCAACAAACTGGCTACAAGAGAAAACCTTATAGTTACTGGCCTTTCTAACAACCCCATATGATTACCTACACCCTCAGGAAAAAAAGGTACAAAAGCTGTCACTGGCGAGGTACCTTTTCAAAAGTTACACTTTTGTACCTTTTAGGTACTAATGTGTGCATTTAAAGTACCAATATAAAGACCCTTTAGGTAAAAATGTGTACATTTTCAGTGTAGTCTCCACTATAACACGCAAACACACAAAATCCAGTAGATATATATCATTTTAAAGCATGTCATCCAGAAAAAGAAAAGACTCAAAACTTAAAAACCGCAAAGCTAAAAACAGAAAGGTATTGGTGGTCTTGGCAGGCAGCTCTCCTGGTGTTTCTAGGCAGGGCTTTTTGCATGTGAGCTTCCATGACAGATTCTCAAATGAGAGCCAAACACATTTATCAACGGTTCATTTGACACTGATTACTCTCCGAGGGCTGTCCACTACACTTGCCTGTTAAAAAGTGAGCAGGGTCCTGGAGGTCAAAAGCAGTCTCTTATTGCCAGCCCACATAATCAAATCTGACAGAAATTTTCCCGGTAGACAGCGAGGGGACCGGTCCATCATAAGGGGGTGAAGCAGAGGTATGGTGTGGATAACCACGGCAACAGATGAGTGTTCACACACCAAATCACTTCCCTCTGTCAGCCTCACCTGAAATGGGGATTGATTGTTCCCAGAAAGACATGGAATTATATTAGGAATGTAGAAGCGAAATTAATTTGTACTATCTGTTCTATAACTGGCTAGGATAGGAAAACACAGATTTCCAGTTCCACCTCTTTGAAAACCATATGAAATACATCACAGTCATAAAACATACATAGAATCATTTAAATAAATCAGGCACAACTTGCCGTATGGGCCATTGAGTCTACCATACTTGATCAACCTTAAGCTGAAAAATAAAACGTACTATTTACTTTAACCATAATTAAGCAGTTAGTAACCAATGTAAAATAATCGTTCTTGACCTCATATCAAATACCATCAATCTTGAGATATTACAGTCTGGAGGATTTCTGCACTACAAACCCCGTTTTACACCATTAAGCAATACCCAACCTAACATTTGCGGAAAAGGTATTTGGCCAGAGACATGCTGAAAAAAAATATCCTCTGGGGTTAAAACACATCATACACACCATTAGTTTCCCTCATAGATAGTTTGCATAGAAATGTTCATTAAATCTCTTTTAATTTAGTCAGTTTATAGTCTCAGACATTTCAACAAGGGTTCAAGGGTAAGGATTTTTTTTCTACTGTCTTTTGTGTTTGTTTGTTTATTTATTTATTTTTTTTTTGTTTGTTTCGATTTTTACTTGCCCTGTCGATATTGTCATTGGTTCCGCATCAACAACAACTCTAGTATACAACAGTAAATTATTATTAAAATAGTTTTATTGTAGGTGTGTGTGTGTAAGTGTGCTAGGGAAAATGTAAAATAATCTTACATACAAAAGAGATTCCACAGAAATATTTTAAAAAAATAATTAAAAATTTAATTATAGTTTTGTTACTTCCCCCAAAATTTTAATTTTACATTCTGTTATCGCATCATATTATTATTTTAAATATGTTACATACATCACATACACCAAAGGTTCTTATTATTTTATGGTTTGTTATTTTTGGGGGGGGGGTTTTTTTTTCGTTGAAAGGAAAAAAAAAAGAAAAAAAAAAAAAAAAACGAACGAAACGAAAAAATAATTTGACCAGCTCTCTCCTGTAAATCATTGTGGACTTTGGGTTTGCTGAAATCCTGTGGTCGATTTCAGTTGCATAAAATTGCAAAGGTTAGCAAAATAGTTGAACTTGCGTAAAGCCACCTATATGGCATAACACCCAGACGAAAAAATGCCCTATATATATTCTCTATAATAATATTTATATATATATATATTATATTATATAATATATATATATCTATTTATTTTCACCATAGTGACAAAATCGGATGACGGGAATATTATCCAAACAATGTCACATCTGTCGGGGAGGGGTGGGTCCGGCTCAGCTGAGCTGAAATACAAGGCTGGAATACTGTGAGGGTCACAATGGCAATATTTGTGAAACGTAAGAACACCCAAAGGCATTCTTTCTCTCTTTTCCTCCCATCAACCTCTATCACTCTTTATCTCCTCATACCTCTCATTAGGTCACCAGAGACCTTGCATCTTTGAAATGTTAGCGTCTGTCTCCAATCTGCCATTACCAGAGTACAGACACCTCTGCTGTCACTGCAGAGACTCATGGGACATTTACGACCTTTCACCCACAAGGCCACAATCAATTACACAGCTGACAGAGGACAAAGACTGTTTAAACTCGTCAATAGCGCATGAGCTCCAGCATGTAGCAGGCAAGAGATACACATCTAAATACTTAAGAAAAAGGTACAGGAAACGACTTCTAAAGAGCAATCTGTTGTGTTAAGCATGAGAACACAAGAGCATCAATATGAGGCCCTGCTGTGGAGTGAGCCAGGACGGCTGTATGGATCTGTTATTGAAATCTAGCCAAGCTGTCAATGCGCTAGCTAAAGCAGGTGCCTGGTGCGCTACACAGATGCTGTGCTCTCCATATTAGCATATCTTTGTTGGTGGAACAGCATCACAATAGGCTGGAGGGAGGTCAGGTGAAGATCAAATATTGAGCCGTTAAAGTTGAACTTGTCTGCCCATTAGGCCAAATAAAGAGGGAAGGCGAAGTAAACATATTTATAGGATACGCTGCAGGACATCCACCACCCAACGGAGGTAGAACGGAGGCATTTACAGAAAGAAGTGGAGCCTTCAATATTGATTTCAACTAGCCAAGTTTCTTTATGAAAGAGGATCTGCGTCCAAGAGTAAGACTGTTTTAACTGTCTCGAAAGTCCGATCTATTTCGATTGATCCTCCCCTATCAGCTTACGGTCTTGGATGTGATTTCGGAAAGACAGGGACAAAGACAAGTGTTTGGCAAGTACATTAGCCGGCAGGGCCTTTTACTTGATAATGAGCCTTAAAATCAAACACACCAAGCTTACAAATTTTGGACATACTGGATTTTATAGGGTGTCAAGAACGTTCTGATACGGTGTCGAAAAAGCTTCCTCTAAGACATTCTGCACTTTTGTTTTATTGCATTTGAAGCATGAACACAAATGAAAAATAAAGATTCCAATTGGAAACGATTCCATCTTTTCAAGTTCTACAAAACACATTTATTCTCTAGCTTGTAAGAACAGTGGTGCTTAATTTGTTTCACTTGATGACCCAGATTATACCATACACAATGTCAACTCCATGTCTATGGTAGAAAAGTGAGCATAATGGCCTTAAAATCTAACTCTGAAATGTATTAAATGGATAGTCCACCCTAAGACGAAAATGTTGTAATCATTTACACGTCGCATGTCATTCAAAAGCTGTATGACTTACTTTATTCTGTAGAACACAAAAGAAGACATTTTCACAAATGCTGGTAACCAAAAAAGTTTCCTTTCCCATTGACTTCTATTGCATGCTCAAAAAAAAATACAATGGAAGTCAAGTCAATGGAATGTTTGGTTATCAATATCTTCTTTTGTGTTTAGCTGAAGAAAGAAATTACATGAGGGTGAGCAAATTATGTGAGTAAAGTGTAAACATCCCTTTAATATGAACAAGAACTACATAGGCACAGATGCTTGCAAAATTCTTAATTTTGCAAATGCAAAAACAACAGCATGGTTTACCAGTCTAACATGTGAAATAAACACTGGGGCAAATATTGTGTTTTACCATATCATGAAGTGATAAGTGAAGTTCACCCTCCATAACCTTCAAAAGTGTGCAAGCTACCTCTGAAAACTTTCCAAAACTCCTTTCTAAAGAAATTCACTGGATTGGAAAGTGAGCTCAACCTTGTGAACAGCAATGATAAGGTTTCATAAGTGAGCAGCATTCAACAGTAATTGGTTTCAAGATGATGCTTTTAGAAAATGAGCACACCGAGATTTATTTGATATCTCAACAGTATTTATTTTCAGCATCTTGTTAGCATGCTCCTTTTTTCTCTTCTCCCTTTTATATATCTTGGATGTGAAAGCAATAAGCTAAGTGGCTCCGCTGCCTGTAGTTGCACCGCAGAGTTTCACAATCCGATTAAAGCATTTTAGCCAAGCATCATCTCTTTCTCTTACATACGCACAGACACACACATTAAAAAAAAGCATATAGCATTATGCACTATGATTACAGCAAAAATGTGGACATTTACTGGCACCTAATTAATACAAAATATGGTTCATATTATTGCCTGTCATCAGAAGTTCATAAATCCTGATGGATGGATAAAGTAAATTTGAAACAGGGACATGGCACGAAAGAGTTTGTTCAGTTCCCTTTCATTCGGAAACGCTACACTTACATGCTAAGCCAAAGTTTCTGGAATCAATTTATTTTTTTTCTTTCTTTTTGGAATAAACTCTAAAGAATAAATCCACCCATTGAGAGAAGATGAAGTGGAAGAATCAGAGAATGCTTTAAGCAATTTGAACCCATTTAAACTTTAGGATGTGTGTGGTTTGAACGGCATGTTTCAAACCATTTTTACATTCCTTAAAGTTATTATAAAGTCTAAAATTAACACTAGTTATATGAGACGAAAAAACACCAATACAAGGTAATATTTTGACAGACACGTCAAATTATAAATTAATAAGAATTATATCAATTTAACACACACACACACATGTATTTATGTGTGTGTGTAATAAATTATAATAGTTTACAATAGTTTTTATATAAATATTTGTTTATTATAATATAAATATTATTCATTTAAAAATGTTATATTAATAATACACATTTATATTTATTAATTATTTTGTTTCTATAATAACATTTTATAATATACGGAGGAAGTATGAACAAACCTGTATAAACTCTCAAAACAGTCACATATTTTGACAGACACATCATATTATAAATTAATACTTATATATAGAATTAAATTTAGACGTATAGTGTAATTAAACAAAATGACTATAAAAGAGTATAATTTTATGTAATAAACTAAAAACCATTAAAGCAAGGTCATATGCTTTGAAAGACATGTCATAATTCACACATCTGTGCAACAAATGAATAAGTACCGTTTACCACATACCAATATTAATTACTTTTATGATTGCTCATTTGAATTACCAATGCTGTTGTCTGACTTTTATTTGGGTGGTCTAAACTAAATCCCCATCTCTCGGCAGCAAATCTCCTGTGCCACAGATTCATATCAGACCCAGAATGTTCCGCACAGGATGACTGACAGCAAAGTAAATAAAGTGTGGCGCAGATCAGCACCATGCAGAATCAGTTTCAAGCTGATTTGAATTCATTGGGCCTATCCGTCGGGACAGCATCGTTCACATGTGGCAAAAACACCATGAAACTCAACAGATGCCTCTCTATAAAATCACTCACATAATCACTTTAATGTTTTTTTATCTTATTTCTCCACTTTTCAACCTACTACTGGTCTCTTTATCTTCTTTTCTCATTCTCTCTAAGCTTAACATTTTACTAAATTACTGTGCTACTTAATGCATTAAAAAGTCTCAATATACAACAGTCTATAATTAATAAATCCAGTATATTGTAGAGCTGCTCACATTGCTACAGTAACAACAGCAAGTTTTCTATCAATAATAACCACTAATGTCATTATCTCTGGTTTTAACTGTGATCATCACTACATGGAAAAACATTGGCTTTTCCACCAGAGTGAGCGTTTTCGGAGCTGGAGGATACCCATACTGTGAGCTCTGGAGGTTTGGATTTCAACGTCAATTAGCGGCTTTGTCAACAGATGAGGCCATTTATTTCCACAAATGTCAGCTATTTTCTCATGGGGTCCTTACATGAGGATGAAATGCTAGCGCTAATTATGTTAAATAGATAAGATATTCACATATTATTGCTCACAAACCCCTTATGTAGGTTCGCACTGATGTTACTACATATACAAGGATAAAGATAATCGCAGTGAATAAACTGCAGAGATTAATGCTAAAATAATTAGAATCTCCTTTTTCATAAATCAATTTAAAGGTGCACTTAGTAATTTTATGTATGATACATTGACCCAAGGAGGTGTATAATACCTGGAGAGTATCTATAAAATAAAATAAAAATTTAAAATAATCATAAATTAAAAATCTACAAGTTTAAGAACTCTTACCATAATTTTCACTGGAAATAAAAAAATTCTAAAATAAAAACAGTATTATAATATATTTTAATATATATAATATTATTATTCTCAGAGATATTCTTAAGACATTAAGATGACGTCTTATCAAGGAAAGATCTGTAATATTTTTTAAATGAATAAAACAAAAAATGTATTAGGATTAAATCTAATTAAATTTAATATAATTTAATATTTTGTAATGAGAGAAATATTTGATTATAGAAGACACAAGTCTGAAGACATTAGATTTTTTAACTCCATCTTTCTTTAAGTTCATCTCCAGAAAACCTAACAAAGATGCTGCACTGTGGACAAGAGTGCTTTTGGTCATTGCTGCAGCCAAGCATCTGTTTCAGCCTCATCTTCGAATGGAGACATGTTTCTAAAGGTCATATTGCACATACTTGATTGCAAAGCAAAGATAGCCATCACTAAAAGACACCTAGACAGCTCACAAAGAGGTTCTCAGACGCCGATCAGATGGCTTTAACAGGGAAAGTGGGCTCCAATGACCACCCAGACCACCCATACTGGCCACACAAGTGCTGTGACTGCCAATGGAAAAGTGATATTCTTCCCATATCCGATGAACGCTCGCTGCTGACTGGACACTTTGAGGTCTCCATGTCTCCTGGATCCCTTCTCTGTCTCGAAGGCTGACAATCAATATAATGGACAATGACATTTAAAGAGACGTTTCTGACTTTACCATAGGTTAGTGGTAAAAACAGATGTAGAATGCACAGTCTGTCAAGAAATAAAGAAAATAAAAAAAGACCAGAAAAGTCTGGATTTAAAAAATATATAAATAAAATAAACATCATATAAAATGTCACAAATCCCTAAAAGAAGGCAGAAGAGCTCAACAATACATAATAATGGTTAAATTGACCTGTTTACTGTTTGTTGCCTGATAAATGGCAGAAAATTACAGCACATATACTTCTCAGAATCCCAACGCAGAGAGCTTTTATCCAGTAATGAGAAAAAATTAGACTTCGCATGTGGCATATTTTCCAATATGCATTTGCCACAGACATTACTCACACGCTAACATCAAGACAAATAAAACAATTACCCATCTGTAATTAGTTTTCACAGCACAACTCAAGTTGCCATCATTTTAAACACTAATAGTGTCACCACCGCACATGGTGAGGTTCAGGCAAATCATTTATTATGGAAGGTCTTCATTTTAAAATCTCGTTAGCTGTACCTGTGGGCCTGAAGGTCAGGATCTACTCAAAGTTGTGTTATGTATGACAGCAAAGCCAGCCAACTCCCCCCTTCCTGATTTCTGCCACACTTTAAGCTGTCATAATTTTGAATTAGGCTGAGACGTATCATCATCCTGGTAATATTTCATATGTGCCATCGCACACAGCCAAGAGGCAATAAACAAAGCAATTACAAAGGCCTGCTCCTGCAAAACAAACCTGCCCCCATCCTTGCTAGCCTCAATTTCAGTTTGTTAATTCACATGAATATTTTAGAAATGTCATCAACCTCTGTCACACATCCATAGACAGCGTAGATGGATACAAGTGTACACACATATTTGGTTTTCAGTAACAGCGGACTTTCCATTTACTTCCATTGCTTTAATGCTAAACTAATTATAGTTTCTACACATACAATGAATCAATTAATCACACAAACCTTTCTTCTAGATAATACTTATTAGGCTATATTAAAGAAATAGTTCACCAAACATTTGCTAAAAATTGTATCACCCTCAGGCCACCCAGGGAGGTGTACTATTCGGTTGAAAGTGAAGGGGGGGAAGGGAGGTGTTCTGGTCGTATGGAACAGGTCTTTGTGGTCAGTGAACAATGTGCTGCCTAAAATACGGGAGTGCACTGGAAAGTGGCTCACCGGATGGGTCCCTCTATAAAGGGAGACGTAGTGTGCACAACAGAGTACAAGCTGGAGCTCAGCTGTGAGTAAAACAGTTTTTCAGTCAATCACGACTAATCGTCTAGGATGTAGACGCAAGATGTCAATGACAATATTTATGGTGTGAAGAACAGCACATCCTGCAAGCAGTGTGGGGACGTGTGAAACCTCACTGCGGTGATCCAAGAGCTTACCAGATCCCCTGTGTCCGTCCTCAAGTCAATAGCGGTCTCCAGGCGAAACGGCCATACCTGGCGGGGTCAGGCACACACATGTGCTCAGCATAGGTTGCTTAGACACCATTAATTGCACGGTTTTTGCACTTGTAAACGAGGGTGACGTGCTGCTGTATCATATTATCTCCATAACATCAACCAGAACATCGTGCTTATCTCGAAAAACTAGGTGGACACTCTCAAAGCAATATGATAGTAGGGGGCTAGTTACTGGTCAATTGTAGGTGGAAGCAATGGTTTTAAGTGTAAAATAAAAATATACAAATATATTGTAAGGTATAGGTGAAAATTATGAAGTTTGGTGTGTCCATTATGAATAGGTGACACCCAGCATTTCACCTTGCACCACAGCCATTATTGCTGGACGTGTGGACTGCGCATGTCAATTACTTGTGGGAGTTTCTAGGTGTGGTTTTAGATGGCAGAGCTAGTATATAGTGTGGGAACTCGTCATCTTGACTTCTAAGAATGGTCACCTGGGGTGTAGATAATAATTTTTTCGACTACGTGAACAATTTTGGTCCAATGAAGATCATTACAAAGGTTTATCATTATTAAAGGGGATAAACGTTCCTTTAACAAAGCCACATACTATAGCGCTCGTCGTTGCGTACTTACCAAATGAAAGGTGGCATAAGTTCGGTGTGTCCGCAAACACGTCGGTGGCAAACAAATGGGGCATAGACAGGGAACCAAGGACTATAACAAAGCGACAATAAGAATCGGTCTCCAGGACTAAGTCTATACCACTAGATGGGAACCTGCCAAGGGTGATTAGCAATAGGGGTGGGTGGTGGAGGATTAAGGTGTGATGTGGGCTAAAACTGAAGTACTGTGCTGGAAGGCAATATATTCTCTCTCGCTCATGTCGCTAAGGCTTCCTAGCCTCTGCATGAATAGTAAGACCGAGTAGCAAGTCTGTCACATGGGGTAGCAGAAATATTAGCACCGGCATTTAGAAGTACATATGTGAATACTCTTTCTACAAACCGTAGTTTCAGAAATGTATGCAACTGACGCTTAAATATAGGCGGTTTGCCCATTAGGATAACTGACCCCTGAGTACCAGCTTTGTTAGCGCGTCTTTTTGTGAACAGTGTGGATCTCGTGACCTGTCAGAATCCACCAGATCTCTCAAATGTGTGTAGTCAAATACCATAGCATAACTAAAAATCATGTCATACCTAACCTCTACTTCTGGCATGACAACTTTCGGAGGGATTGGCATGGTAATGTACTTGACAATGTTAATGTATTTGATCTTGGCGGAATAGATCTGTTACACTGCTGCTGCGGCAGAGCAAGTACCGAGACTTGCTACTGCCAATACATCCACAACATACCGCTGTGAGCATGTAAGAAATACTGCTGCTGCACATAAAACATTTAAACAAAAAAACCCACATATGATAACCCCCATATAGCATACATGAATCACCCCATAGCAGATCTATACAGGCGGAGCTGGGGAAGGTGGAGGGTTCTGAAGTGCGCTGCAAACTGCTACAGCAAACAAAAGCTCATTGGCTACCGATACAGGAGAGAACTAATCAGCTGCCATGTGACAATGATGTCGATAGGTCAGATTGAGCTAGACCTATCGAACTGCGCCATCTAGAGTTTCATGCCAGAACTCTGTATTTCAACCAAAGTATCAACGCACATTTAACTTTTTACAATGAAGAGCTCTTTGTATAACCCTCTCATCTGTTTTTGTCTCCTCATTCATTCAGGAGGTGAAGTCTCAGCTCTGTGTACATCCAACAGCTCCTGCAGGATCTCACCATCTGTTCTGCTGTTGACTCGGGCTTCAGCTGAGGTATGGCCATGTTTACTGAGCGAGCCCTTACTCACAGTCAACCAGACCTGCACACAAAGCAAATCTTTCTCTCTTCACTTTTTTTCCCCCTTACTCTAGTTTGTTTTAAAAAATGGCATGGAAAAGTGAAAACAAATTTATATTAAAATATGAATACATAAATGCACAATGTTATCTTTGAATGACTGTATGCATTTTAATTAATGGCTTAGATATATTGTAGTGTCATTATTGCAAAATGCGAACTACTGTTCCAGCAGCCAGTGAATCGATTCAAATGAACCCTATTGAGGACGCAGGTGAAGTAATGTTGGGACCAGCTGATTCCGCAATCAAAGCTTTGTGGTTAGAGCACCAGTCTGTTTCCCGTGTGCTGAGGGGCCTGTCTGACTCTGACTGGGGGCCGGGGCTTAACGCCCACACTAGGATCCTCCTGTCTCCCCCGCAGCGCAGCGTGGGCGTCTTGATCCATGTTCAGATATCAATTCAGCATTCAGGCCACGTTCAGATATATCTGGTCTTTCTGATGGGCATTTGAGAGTCTCAGAGGCATTTAGAGAACAAAACAAACCAGAGGAGAGGGGGACATCGGCTATCCTTACAAAAAATAAATAACACAAGAAGACAACAGAACTTGGGGGTGATACAGACTGCTGCTGGTACAGTAAGATATGAGGAATATTTGTGATATAGAAATGAATATTAGAATATTTACAATATAAATGGATTAGTTACATATAAAATAAACTTTTCAATTAGTTTTAACACACTGATTTAACCCTGCCAATATCCAATTCTATTCTAATAGAGAAGTAGGTATTTATCAATGCAGCAGACACACATAGTGGGTGTGCAGCACAATCATACAGTATCCCTACATCCAGGTGTTAAATGCTGACTCTTTTTGAAATGCTGCATATTCCTGTTGATACTTGAACTTAGAAATGGGTGTTTACCTCATATCACTAAATGTGACTGTGGTAGCATCTTGTAATAGCTTTCTTGCAATAGCTTATGATCACTTTATAGCATATCACTTGTAATAGCATAGTATCACTTTTTTGCTTACTGGAAGGTATGAATGTTTTGGCTGAGGAGAGCGATCTGCATCCACATTCATATGTTTAATATTTTGTGATAATTTACCCTGAGGTAAAATTGAGAAAACAGAACTTTGTGCTATTTAATGGAGATGCTATATTTTACAGGTTTTTTTTGTCACCCTGGTGGGCTGGTTAAGACCTTTTGCATTGGGATTTAATGAGAAAATCTCAACCTTCAATCATGTCCAGCCTCCCATGAGGAGAGGGAAGGTCAGTTTCAGAATGCGTTCTGGCCTGTTTATTCACATCATTAAAACAGGGCCACAATTAAAAGCCTCCTGCGGGAGATTTCAGACAGGCAAAAAACACATCAGACGTTGACGGACAGATTCATGCTGTGCCCGTCTGGGCAAGTTCAGCATCTCAAGCGAAACACCCTTCGGCAAACATGTTTTCTCTTGTGCTGCTGTCCCAAGATTTCTGCTAATACTTAAGGAAATGTTTTTGTTGTTTTTTACAATAATTGTTTCATCAAATCATTAAAAAATAGCGTACAACAATTTTGGTGATGCCAACTCAAAACCTCTTGTTTGAAACATTTGCTATTTAGCATTGAGATAAGCACTTCAGTAACTGGATGGCTGTAATCATCAATCTAAGGCTGATGTTAAAAAGTGCTCAGCTTCAGTTTATGTTTAGAGTTAATTTCGGGTTGTAACTATTGCATTTATATTTTCAATATAGAAAATATGTCTTGTATGATTCATAAAGGTAATGAAACAGAACAAATATTATTACGCAAAATACAACTAAAAAGACTTTCGAAAAATTCCATTAAACTAGAGGCATTTCTGACCAATAAGACCTTATTTTCACTTCAACCCAAAATTCAGTTATGTTAATTGCAACATTTAAAACTGTTTTTTTTTTGTATTACCTGAAATAAAGGCAAAAGAAAATATAAATATTAAAAGAAAAATGTAAAATTAAAAAGAAAACTAAATTAAAATGTTGGCTTAGCAACTAACTGAAATAAAAATATATAATTATATAGAAATAACTAATAAAAAATGACAAAAGCAGATCAAATTACTAAAAATGTAACTAAAATTAAAATGAACCTTGAGAATATAAAAAGTTCATGCAAAACATTCATAAATACAATACTAGGCTATAAGTATTACTAAAATAACAAATAAAAAAATCTATATAGAGAAATTGTTAACGGCATATTGTTATTTTCTGTAGGTGACTGTTTTTGTCACAAAAATAAAATGCTATTGGTGAGAAACAGTAGCCCCCTTAACCTCATAAACTGCATGTTGCATAAAATATGCATAACTTAGTTTAATGTTACTTTTGACAAGCAGGAGTTCAAGCGTATTGTTCAGCTTTATCCAGGTATTTTTAAAAGGCTTCCATCTGCACATACTGCAGCAAATAGACACACACAAAAAAAGTATAGTTATTAGAAATTCCATTTGAATAAATTTATATTAATTCCACCGTGATCAGCTGTACCAATCGCTGGAAATGAGGACCTGGATTATCAAAATTACCCACTTTATTATACATCACCTGCAGCCATAGCAATAAGACGCCACTCCAAACTTTTTTCAACAGGCTCATTCACCAGCATCATTCACCATTGTCAATGTGCATGACAAAGTATGCCCTTTATTATTTGAAAGTGCTGACTTCTGATAAATACTAAGATGCTGATGCAAAGAAATGACAATAAACTAGTGATAAATGCAGGAGTGAGGCAGTAAGGATGCTAGAATGCAAAGGTCTATCACTTTGAATAAGCAGCCAAATCACAAACACTCATCGTCTTCATAATCCATCATCCTTACAATGTCAGAGGCCATTATACTGGAGTGAGCTATTGCTGATAGAGTGGGCAGACTGAATTTAGGCTCTCGACTCAATGAGAGTGTTAGTGGCTTCGGCCACCACAAACCTGTTATACCTAATAGCATGTGAGAGCTGAGAACCTGTACCCAATCAAAGGCCTATCATCCACTGATTGGGTCCCCATACACAGCAAGGCCAGCCACAAAATAATCACGGCCCTGGGAGGAAGAGGTTTGGGTCAATTGAGTGGGAAAACAAACAGCAAATCAAAGCTGGCCTTCTTTCCCTGTCTATTTCATTTTAATTTGCATCTACAAACAAGTCCTCCATTACACTCCTGCCTTAATGCCCCATGCAGCAGTCTGTAAAACACAGGATTAAGTGTTCGGTGTATTTCTTCCGCAAGATTTCCTGTTCTCTCTGCATTTTCATCTCCCCCAGGGTAATTATGGGATGTTCGGGGCTGCGCCCTTGTCCTCGGGCAAGCTGGTGTCTTGAATTGTTGGGATCACAGACTTGTCAAGTCACTGTGCTCTGATCAATGGCGTTCTCCGAGGGGCTGTGGACACAGTTATGTGTGAGCTGTGTGATTAACACCAGCTCAAAACAAAGCTCAAAGGACTCAACACACAAATTAACATGAAGGCGAGAGTGCCGGCAACCAGTAAATTAAGGTGGGCGAGGGAAACGCATAAAGAAGTGATGCTTAATGGGTATGAAAGCAGGCCACACAGAGAGGACATCACCAGCAGACCCTGGTCAATAAGAGAAAACAACACTACAAAGACCCCCCCCCCCCCCCAAAAAAAAAACAACAACCCCAAACTATAATAAAAATGAAGAAAACTCAAATAGAAAGAGAACCCCTACTGTGTATATCATACATTTTCAAAACCAGGATCAAACAGTGAATGCCTGAATATCTGGGTCATTCCTATCATAATGTTTTAATACAACAGGTAATATATTATAAACAAACAAAATATTATCATAAAATATAAATTCATTATAAATAGAAGTATAGATCTTGATTTAATTAAATTAAGCTGATTAAATCCCTTTAATGGGACAAATTATCAAAAATAAAAAAAATGTAAAATTTAAATAAAAATGAATAATTATATTTGTATAATGATATTATTTTATAATTATATTTTGTTATTATAAAAATAACTTGGGTGTGGTGTAGTGGGACTGAACCAGACAAGATGAGATAAAAAGCTAAATATAGTTAGCAAATATACTGATCACCACCACACACATATATATATACTGTATATCCCGTCAATACAAGAATTAAAGAATACAATATTTCTGATAGTCTGACATATCCCTTTTGGGGAAATCTTTCTTAAAATACAACACAGAAATATTCATTTTTTAAAGGTTCTGCATAACAGGATTTACACGTATCAAATATGCAATTGTGATATGGTTCAAGCTGTTTTAATAATCCATTACTAGTGATGGTTTGTTTGATGGATCACAGCAGCTTCACATTCAGTGAATGCAGGTGTGTGTGTACAGACAAGAAGACCTACACATTCACCCAGCATCCTTCAGGACTCAGAAGCTCCCCACTAAATATAGTACATCTCCCAGATCACTGCTGCCCTTGAGGACTCAGACAAGTAGGCCAGGAGGAGAAAAATAGGGCGGCCTTGTGGTTGGATATGCAGCAATTTCAGAGTATCAATAATAGATGCCACAGTATCTAAAAATAATATTTCACCTACAATAACGGTATAGGAAGAAATCAAAGTGAAGAAAACAATTGCATGTGAAGACAAATTCTAAGTTTTTGGCAACATCCCAAACTTCCTTTCTTTCCCAATGACATTCCTTACAGTTGAAAATAAATGAATGATAGAAAAAAAATCCTAAACCTTATTTTAGCCAGAGAGGATGCAATATTTAGTTTGAGATTAATAAAACTGAGGCTCGGAGGCACATTCTGTTTAATATATTGTACTTTCTTAACATCCTGGGTCACATAACCTGCATTTCCTGAAGTTGTTTGTTCACTGGAATGATTGACACTTAGGTTCTATGAAGGGAGCATTTTAAGACATTCCTAATGCATAAGCTGTTCCAAACGGATGACAGCTCAATTATGTTGCCTTAAAAAAATAGTTTTACCCAAATTCTAAGGCTGCATTGCATAATTTGTGAAGGCAATTCCATAAAACATGAGCACCATAATGTGTTTGTACTTATATTAGCATGCTTTTCGCTTAGCAACATGCCAAAACTGCAAAAAATATGTAAAAACTGGCTATTTATAAGGTTCCATCACAGTTATGATGCTGTCTATGTAGGCAGTGAGGCAGTTAGCAAAAGAGTTTTGAGGATGCAAAAAATCCTGAACATTAAGAATGAGCAGGCCATGTAATTTAAAACTGTGAGAGATTTGCTTGGCTCTTTTTCCCACTCTAGCCTTGATCCCATCAGCTGTTTCACAGAACCATCTGGCCTCACCTGGAAGTGATGTAGCATCTGTGATTGGCTGATGCAATTCCACCAACAGCTCGCTCTCATAGCCTGAAGAGAGATGCCTGTTGTTGAGGATGGTGTGCTTTAGCTCGTGGACGTACACAGACATGTGTCTGTCTCTTTTGCCCTCCATCAAACTCAAGTCGGTCTTGATTCTTTTATTGTCCTTTGGCTCTGGATTCAATCAGCGGTTCAATTTGCTCCAGGCCTCCTTGAAGCGGTCAGTTCTTAATGTTGTTTGTCTTAAATCATCCTAAATCATGGTTGAAAAATAAAAAGACAGGTCACCTTGACGCTTTGTTGTAGCACAAGGTATTTTTCATGATATCCTGTCTAATATCTGTCTTGCCTGAGATAATTAGCCCATTAGCGTTAATTAATCCATGCAGTGATGAGAACACGGGCACACCTCATCTCCCGTGGATCATTGGTAAGTTAATCAACCGCTGATTTTCAAGCCTGTGTAAATATCACACAGAACAGCAGCTTCATCCACAATCTGAGCTAACGCACTCCTTCTGTCTTTTTAATTGACAAACAAATGCAAATACCCTCAGCCCTAGATGAGGCCTCTGTATTTGGGGAGGCGCAAAACATTAATAAACGCTTCTCTCCAATTTTCCCCCAAATGATCCACATGAACTTCAGATCAATTGGAGATTTTCATTGTAAACAGAGTGAGGGAAACGCTTTACACCTGTTGAGTCTTTGTTTATTTTCTTTAATCTCTGGCATAAAGACTAATTAAACTTCAGTTATTGAATGCACAGTATCCAATAAAGCGAAAACTCGGCTCAGCGAGAGAGCAATTCTATCTCAAATCACACGGAGTTGCTCACTCCTGTCCGTGACACACCAACTGGATCTGCAAGTGAAGAAAAATGTTCCGCTTCCGATGAAAATTAATGCCTGACATTTTTGCTTTGAACGCTGGGTGTAGCATTCATTGTAAAGAATAGTGATTTGTGATTGCGAGGATAAAAATAATACGTGAAGATATGTGAATCTCTGACATTAAAGGGTCCCTACAGCAGATTGTGGGCTGAGGATCGGGATAATAATTGGATAGAGAAACGCGTGGGTAAAATATAACAGATGTATGATCACGTCTTTAACCATGATGAGAATAATCGTGCGGCCCACCCGTTTGATGAGGTACCTGAGGAAGATTACAGGGAGCAGACCTGAGAAAAAAATAGTTATTAAACACTGAAGAGACACACAAGGAGAGAACATGAGATATTATAAGGACAGAAAACACCTACTCAGAGTCCTTTGGACCACATGCTAATTATCTCACATTAGGCCTACAGTAGAGAATAAATTAATACTTTCAAAAGTCAAAATAAGCTCAAGCTGTTTCTTTTAACCCTTCCATCCATCTTTGTCTAGTTATCCATCCACTGATCAATCAATCAGGTAATCAATCCATTGATCCTTATGTTAATAGGCCTCACGTTTGATCGTTTGGCCGTGAAATCACTGTCCCATCTCACAAATACTTAAAGGGATAGTTCACCCTTTGCCATTTTCTCAACCTCATGTCATTTCAAACCTGTATGACTTTCTTTGTTCTGAGGAAATCTCTCAGAGTTTTTGTCCATACAACTGCAGAGAGAGAGAGAGAAAGAAAG
Source organism: Sinocyclocheilus anophthalmus (assembly GCA_018155175.1). NCBI lineage: Eukaryota > Metazoa > Chordata > Actinopteri > Cypriniformes > Cyprinidae > Sinocyclocheilus > Sinocyclocheilus anophthalmus. The sequence continues at coordinate 140,110 of JADLZN010010578.1, forward strand.
AAAGAAATTGTGTTCTGCAGAATAAAGAGAGTCATACAGGTTTGGAATAACTTGAGGGTGAGTAAACGACGATGAATGGATTGTCATTTTTGGATGAACTGTCCCTTTAAGATATTAAAACAAAGGGTCAGGGCTTGGCTAGTTAGCATGACTCAGTTAGCCTTTACTGGTAAATAGTAAGGCCAGAATAGGTGCTAGTAAAGGTTTTGCATCTGTTCAAGCTCATGTGGTGCTATAAGCCAATCAGCACTGTCATGATGTCATTAATAACATGGCATTTACTCAAGAACTGAGTGACTTTGAGTCATAGATAACAGATAACAGATTTCAAATCACATACTTCCAGGGGCCTACAATAGCCGACCAACAGCTTTTAAGATAAACAGAAATGCTAACTCTTAGTGTGCTCCAGGCTTTATAGACCTGGTGTTAAACATCCGTTTGAGTCTTGTAGTTGTCATCATGATCAACCCAGAGCTGTGTTAAGCTTAATCTATTTTTACTCCCTTGAAAGCTTATTATATGGGCAAGATATTTCTCAGATAGTCAGGAAATCATCAACAAATTGGGCTTGGATTACAAAAATAGAGATGAAATTTGACAGACAGAAAAAAAGAGAGTTGCAGGAAATCTTAAAGGCATTTGGGTTGTTTATGGTGTAATCATCTGTCACTTAACTTAATGAAACTGATTATCAAGATTTATGAAGCGCTGTCATTTGCAGCCAACTGCAGAGCAGCTGAAAACACTCTGTTAGGTCCAGGTGCATGAAATGCCGACGTGTGATATTATAGCAATTGTGAGCGAACATTTCTGCTGAAACATTCCCAAGAGCAAGACCACATCCTTTGATCAACATTTTTTTTTAATTCATTAAAAGACTGTAGGCCAACACCATGGTTATTGTGACGCAATTAGACTCAGCTATTATCAAGCAACGCATTACATTAATTGCATGGTGACGTTGTGTCATAATGAACAGTGTGTGTTGTCTTCCTCACTCAGATGGCAGGGAAAAGAACAGGGTGACAGTATGCAAACCTCACTTAACAGTCGGCGACCCACTCAACATTTTTATTTGCAGACCCATCCATCAAGTGGATGAATAATTCATACCTGCAGCCCTTTTACTGCCCGTTGAAGAAAGATTGCTTCCATTTTTATTTCTTTCTTTTCTCCTTTTCTTGCTCACACCGTTCTGTGCTTTCCAATTAAATTAAGGGCAGTGCAGCACTAAATCTAGTGTGCTGGAGTGTGTACATGACAACTAGAGGCTGTGAGTCAGGCCACTGGTGGGGCGAAGAGAGAATGTCACCAGAGGGAATTCAGAACAATTAGCCAGGCGCCCAGCGCAAAAGATACATTTGTAATTAAAGCCCCTTTGCCTGTCTGAGACCAGTAACTAGGATAGGTAGGTTTGAATTTAGAGAGACACAGAGCCGTGGGCTGTAATACTAGGTGCAAACATTACACACCCAAGAGGGAGTTAGCACTATTTAATATCTCTCAGTTTGTCAAACACTTTTGACAGCGAAGGCTTTGCTTTAGGCGGTGCAAGACACACTTTTAGATGCCATGACCTGTAAACTCATACTAAATTGACTGTAAAATCCAGACCAAACTGTTTTTATGCTTATTTGTCCAAATGCACTTTGATACTTGATACACAAAAACACAAATTCATTCCTCTCTGTTTGTTTACTTGTTATTAATCTGTTTCAAAGGCACAGTTGTCTAGTATAGCTACTATTGGGGGTGATGTGGCACAGTGGTTAGCTATCTAGGGTGGTAATCAAAAGGTTAGGTCAACTGGACCTCATTAGTATTCATTATAACACATTCATTGCTGTATGTTTGCATATAAACTGTGGGTTACGACTTTTACAATGTAGCAAAAGATTTAAATGCTGTTCTTTGGAACTTTCTATTCATCAAGGAATCCTTAAAAAAAACAAGCATCATGATTTCCACAATAAGAAGCAAAATTGGTTTTTTTAACGTTGATAATTATAATAAATGTTTCTTGAGAACCAAATCAACATATTATAATGATTTCTGAAGGATCATGTGACACTAAAGACAGTAATGCCTGCTGAAAATTCTGCTTTTAGAAAACAGTTATTCTAAATTGTAATAAGATTTTACAATATTACTCTTTTTTACTGTATGTTTGACCAAATAAATGTGGCCCTGGAGAGCATAAAAGACTGAAAAAAAAAATGTGAACGGTATGTACAGCTTTAGATTTTTTTTTTTTTTAATCTTTACAAATCCATTACAGTATATCATATGTATAGAATTTATACTTTATCTTTTACATTTTTATATTATTTATTATTGGTGCTATTAAGTCAAATCAATTATCATAAAAAAAAGCCTTTGTACATATTTGTTCACACACAAAATATTGCAATTTCGTGTAAAATGCAAGATTTTAATATTTGAACAAATTTGTTTTAGATGCTGTCAATAATTTAATAAATGTAAATTTCAGTGTCTATCCAAACATACAGAAATGTACGCATGCTTGAACACCAATGATCACTAATGAAATCATGCCATATAGGTTTAAGCGACAAGGTATGATCCATGAGCTATCACCACTGCGCCCCTGAGCAAGACACTTGACCCGCGTTGCTCTAGAGGGACTGTCCCATTAATACATTTACTCTTAATCACTTTGGATAAAGTGTTTGCTAAATGACTCCCAATTACAAACAGCCCTTGTAGAGTCTTTGCAACTTTAAAGATGACGTTTTTAATCACTGTGCCATTATACCAACACAAAACAAAAAAAAGAAACAAATAGGTTTCCAAATAGGTATTCACCATCCATTCTTTAGTCAGCTGAGATCTTCCCAAACCCACTCCATTAGGACTGGAAAATGTTTCAAAATTTAAAAAAATACAGAACATAAAAGCTTTTAGGTTACCTCATCCAGAGGATCAGAGTTTGACTCCAGCTGGTAAATGCTGCATGAATGGCCAAAAGTAGCAGAGCATCGAAAGAGTGAGAGTCTATAAAGCAAAGATGGCAACATCTAGGTCACACACTTCTGGGCTGCACACACCAGTAGTGCAACTGCCATTAATACAAATGGGAATGCTAGCAATGATTACTCTCTCTAGGTATATTAGACCTCCTTCCTCTGTATAGAGTCCTCCAGAATCCTATAGCTGCTCTATTAACGATCACTATTTCCTTTGAACAGAAGGCAGTTTCATCCAACATTTCAGAGATATTTTGCCAGCATCAGCAACTAAGAAACAGTTAAAAGTTTTGATATATATACATATATGTATATATTATTCATAACTAGATGGTGACAGGCTAAAGACTTTATTTGAACCTTGAAGAGCCAGGCTACAATTCCAGATTCTCATCACTGCAACGGTGTCCTTGAGAAAGCCACTTCTTCCCTTATCTGCAACTGGATTCCTCTAACTGTTCTTGTGCTCTGAACCTTTTCTCTGTCTTTCTGTAGGACTAGATAATAAATATGCCTATTTAAGAAACTAGTTTTTTGGTAGCAATCTGGTGAAGCAGGGTCAACAATTGCTAAAACAAACTAGTAAATTTGCAAGAGAAAGAGAGAGAGATTGTAAAAGGGCTCTTTCAGTTTCGAAGTATTTACTCTTTCTGATGACTTTTTTTTCCTGAGATGTGCCTCACCATGGAGATGATGACTAAAGGGAACAGGATAAGAGCACTCGTGCTGCCCACACTGCACTGCAATCACAACAGAATGTGCTTCTATTGAGCTCCTTCAATTAAAGTGCCTAGTGTATTGTTAATAACAGAGCAACCCAAAAAATTGAAATACTGCACTCTAAAAAATGCTGGGTTGTTTCAACCCAACTTTGGGTCAAATATGGACTACAGCTATAATTAATATCCTTGGGTTAAATTTTACATTAATTTTACACCCAGAAGTTGGGTTAGTCCTATGACCAAAGTTGGTGAACAACCCAGAATATTTTAGAGTGTGGACAAAAAAGAGTCGGGTAAAACGTGAAAAAGAGTTTACTAGATAGCTAAATTAGTTCTTTCTCTCTTTTTATAATTATCTAAATGCTAGAATGGTGGAGGGGATGAAGCAAATACTAGCAATCATTGGGAATTGCTGAAACTGTTCAGCACCACAAAACAACTTAATGCAGAAAGTTCCGAGTCTACTCTAGATCCGTCGCACTCTAAAAAATGCTGGGTTGTTTCAACCCATCTTTGGGTCAAATATGGACTGACCCAACTTTTGGGTTAAAAATGTAATGTAAAATTTAACCCAACGGTTGGGTTAGTCCATATATGACCCAAAGTTGGGTTGAAACAACCCAGCATTTTTTAGAGTGTGGATATAGGCCAAATATAATGCTTTGTTCCTATAGAAAATAGGAGTGTATTCATCCCGAATTATCATGGTACGGACGTCATGTTCGGTTCATAGTCAGATGACGAATACAGTCAGTCAGAGGCGATCAATCCAAAAGGGGTGCGCACGGTATTGCAACGTGATAACCATCACAAAGAGCAGAAAAAGAGACGATCTACGCACCAACCCAAAACAAAAACGACGAGTTCAGATGTCACACAAGTGCTCAAGGAACCTCCTGCTTGTTTTAAATCAGCAGTGTTTGAAAGTTCCAGGTTCTAGAGATGCACCGGTCTACCGGCTATAAATCATAACCGGTTTTTAGTTTTATTTTGGCTGATCTCTATTCCAGAATTGCACACAAACTGCATTGCAGTAACTTCCCAAAATGTCATTTGTGTGGAATTTTTATGAAGTCTGTAATGAGGAGAAAATACTGTACCAGGAAGATCAAGCTCACTGTTCGCGATGCTTGAAATACAGGAAGACAAATATGTGGGGGTTTATATGAATGTATCTCTGAGAGGAACTGACCGTCTTCAGAAATGTTTCGATGGCATTTTATTTTCATGTTGACTCTGTATAATGCATATTAAAGTAGTGTTTATAAGCACAGCTGCTTTGTTGACAGCGGTAACCAAGGAAACAATATAGAAACGATCGCTGCGTGTTGCCATAAGTGCCTTCTGCTGTCAGAGAGTGAATTTGCATTTTCATTTAGCCGTCTGCAGTTTTTGTTTTGTGTAGGTGTCTTATGTAGCATAATTTCACAAACCTAAAGCCAGACCATTCTGTTTTTGCTTTAAATCTTGAAATTATACAATCTAATTTCAAAATTTGTGCTACTGACTGTTCAAAATAAATTAAAAATACATTTCCTGTTGTAACAAACTCTTATCGAACTGTGACCCAAATCCAAGGTACGTACCGAACCGTGACTTCTGTGTACTGTTACACCCCTAATAGAAAATGTACACAAACTTCATAAAATTGTATAGCCAGTAATACCGCAAAGTTAATAGTTTTAAATAATGTTTGTGTGTGTTTTGTCCTGGTATTCCCTATGTAATGGGGAACAAATGTACCCACAAAGAAGCAAGCTTATAAATCATACAGAATGATCACTTTTGAAAGTCTAAAATAGAAGCACGTTTTGTGTAAGGGGCAGGTTTAGGTGTAGGGTTAGGGTAAGGGTAAGGGGATAAGAAAATATACAGTTTCTTGTATTCGAAAGAAAGTCAGTCCAAAAGAAAGTTTAAAAGAAAGACTGAAAGTAAGAGAGTTTGAAAGAGAACGTTCACAAGACGTTCGAAATTTGAAAAATAAAAATAAAGTTTGAAAGAAAAAAGAAGAGTTTGAAAGAAAGTTGAAAAGAAAGAAGAAAATCCTTTTCACAAAAAAAAACAACAACAAAAAAAAACCTACCATAATACAATATAATAAAAGAATTATAGGTTTTACAATTACAAGGATGAACAGCCCCACATAAACAAATGATCAATATCTTGTGCTATTCTCATTAGCATAAAATTACAAGCGCTTACTGTTACACTGAACTACATGGATTTTAATGAGACTCTTTTTTTATGCTGCCAGTCAAACTGTTAGAGTCCACAGAGAGAGAAAGAAAGAGAGAAGCAGAATCGTACTTGAAACTGAAAGGCCTGTTAGTGAAACCTGAATCCAAATGAAGCAATTATAAAAAAGGCCAGGGAGTTTTTTTTTTTCTCAAACATTTCTTCAGACTAGGAGGGGGTTGGAAGGGCAGACCACTGTGCCTTGATCAGTGAGGTTACACAGGCAGCACATGACAATTACCTCCCAAAAGTTTAGGGGGCTAATATCTACTGTGACATTTTGCAGAGGGGGGTTTTAATGAAATGTGCATTTCCTGTTCACAATCACACATTTGGACAGGCTTGCTGATGTATTTTTGTGGAAGTGACAGTTGTAATTACTGAGGGAAAAAAGTTTGGAGACAAACTCCAAGGGACTATGGGAGGTCAGTGGAGGTGCTGTGCACAATGGAGACCTGATTGGGTTTCATTACCATAGGGATGGATGAGGTCTTGGGCAGAGGTTTCCAAAAGGTGCCACAACTGGATGATAATTGACTGAAATGACATTCAAATATTCTAACCTGAGGTGACTGTTTTCTCTCTCATGTAAAAAAAAAAAGTGAGTATCTTATACAGCAGTGATTTAATGCTTAGGGCCCCTCACTTACTCAGACCAGTAAGAGACTGTTAACTGACTTCGATAGAGTAATGCAATAAAACTAGAATGATCTAGTAATAAACAATGAAGCAGTCTACACTGCTAGTAGACCGCTTGTACCCCATTTCACCTATCAAAAAAATGAATATGAAATTCTATAAAAAAAAAAAAGTCTTTTTAAAGGGGTCATATGATGCAATTTAAAATTGTCCTTTCTCTTTGGAGTGTTACAAGCTCTTGGTGCATAAAGAAGTTCTGTAAAGTTGCAAAGACTAAAGTCTCAAATCCAAAGAGATATTCTTTATAAAAGTTAAGAGTCAACCACGCCTACCTAAAACAGCTCGTTCTAACACGCCCCCACATGTCTACGTCACGATGTGGGAAGATTTGCATAACACCACCCAAATGTTCACGCAAAGAAAGAAGGCATAACTTTTATTCTCACTGTAGTATTGTTGTTGCAGCCGCCATGTCGTGAAGACACTGTGTTTCGTTGCGAAAGCGAAACTACTTTGTTTGGCCTTCCAAAAGAGGGCGATATCATGCCTAGAGCTGATCCGTGCTGATCACTGAGGAAAAACATCAACTTCGCACTTTCAATCGCCGGATCGGCTTTCACCGTGAATGAAGTGGAGTCCAGCCCGGGGTCGTCAAATGTGGTTGCCACAAGCCCGCCGGCCGCCGCTCACTTAAGCGGCTCCGCTCATTTAGCCGCCGTGTGTGCGCTGTGGTCTTGTGAAAGTGAAACTACTTTGTTGGCCTTCCAAAAAAGGACACGACTAGAAATCAGTGTTTAAGTTGTATTTATAACACTGTTCCAGAACAGTTCAAACCAAATATCCGATGTGTCCAGCGCATTTTATGGAAGACTGATCCTGGGAGAGTAGACTACAAACCCGGCTGTTCTGACTCACAGACTGGAAGTACCTTTTTTATATTTAAACTATTTGCCACTGACGATTCAAACGCGAACTTTGAGCAGTGTAGAGTAGGGCTTGTAGTTCGTCATTTCTCCGATCACAAATGAAGACATGATTTTATGTTTACGTGGCGCGATGCAATGCAACGGCGTAAAAGCAGTATAATCTTATAATCCGTAATTATTGTCCCAATGGAGGCAAAAAAAATGCCTCGTTTAATGGGCTTAATGTTGTCTGCCGCTCGGCCGGGGAAAGCATTACAATATGTTACGTGGGGCTTAACATTTCCGTTGCACGCTTGAGGTATTCGGCCAATCACAATGGACTGGATAGTGGGCCAATCAGAGCACACCTCGCTTCAGACCGATGAGCTTTGTAAAAATCGACATAGAGGAGAAAAAATAATGTACAGTATGTAGAAAATAACGTGTTTTTTTAACCTTAAAAAACAAACACATTTCATGAAACAATACACAAATATGTTATGTGCAACATAAGACACTTTCCTCATTTTAACTCTTCCACCACGGATGGAATTTCCCTGTTTTGGTGTTTTCACTGTAATAGATAGGGGCCCGATACGCATCTCGAAAGGATAGAATCTCAGGATAGAATTTAGGAGAAAAGAAGCAAAAACAGTGATTAGTATATGTAAGCAGATGCAGCAAAAATAAGTGATATCAACTTAAACAGCATATAAAGCAAACTGCCTAACATTAATAATACATTACATAAATTACGTGGAAAAGTCATTTATTTCACTATTCAAACCCAATTAGAATACTTCAATAGACCAATAAAAAAAACATTTTTAGTGAATGTTGGCCTTCTGGAAAGTATGTTCATGTACTGTACATGCACTCAATACTTGGTAGAGGCTCCTTTTGCATGAATTACTGCATAAGTGCGGCGTGGCATGGAGGTGATCAGTTTGTGGCATTGCTGAGGTGGTATGGAAGCCCAGGTTTTTTGACAGTGGCCTTCAGCTCATCTGCAGTTTTGGTCTCTTGTTTCTCATTTTTCCTCTTGACAATACCCCATAAATTTTTCTATGGGGTTCAGGTCTGGTGAGTTTTGCTGGCCAGTCAAGCACACCAACAACACCATGGTCATTTAACCAACTTGTGGTGCTTTTGGCAGTGAGGGCAGGTACCAAATCCTGCTGGAAAAATGAAATCATCATCTTCAAAAAGCTGATCAGCAGAAAGAAGCATGAAGTGCTCAAATTTCTTGGTAAACAGGTGCAGTGATGTTGGTTTTCAAAAAACAAAATGGACCAACACCAGCAGATGACATTGCACCCCAAACCGTCACAGACTGTAGAAACTTAACACTGGACTCCAAGCAACTTGGGCTATGAGCTTCTCAACCCTTCCTCCAGACTCTAGGACCTTGGTTTACAAATGAAATAAAAAACTTGCTCTCATCTGAAAAGAGGACTTTGGGCCACTGGGCAACAGTCCAGTTCTTCTATTTAGCCCAGGTAAGACGCCTCTGACGAGTGGCTTAACAAGAGGAATACGACACAACTGTAGCCAAATTCCTTGACACAACTGTGTGTAGTGGCTCTTGATGCCTTGACACCAGCCTCAATCCATTCCTTGTGAAGTTCAATCAAATTCTTGAATCGATTTCGCTTGACAACCCTCATAAGGCTGCGGCTCTCTAAGTTGGTTGTGCATCTTTTTCTTCCAACTTTTTCCTTCCACTCAACTTTCTGTAACATGCTTGGATACAGCACTCTGTGGACAGCCAGCTTCTTTGGCAATTAATGTCTGTGACTTACCCTCCTTGTGAAGGGTGACAATGATTGTCTTCTGGACAACTGTCAAACCAGAAGTCTTCCCCATGATTGTGTAGCCTAGTGAACCAAATGAGAGACCATTTTGAAGGCTCAGGAAACATCAGTTTTGAGTTGATTAGCTTGCATGTCACCATATTCTAATTTGTTGATATAGTGAATTGGTGTGTTTTTGTTAAATGTGAGCCAAAAATATCACAATTAAAAGAACCAAAGACTAAAAACTACTTCAGTCTGTGTGCACTGAAATTATTTAATACACGAGTTTCACAATTTGAGTTGAATTACTTGAAATAAATGAACTTTTCCACGACATTCTAATTTATTGAGATGCACCTGTAATTATCATCAAGCAAAGAGAAAAAATCTAATTACCCTAAGGTGGGACAAAAAAGGATTATATATAAATTAAATAAATTATGAAGTATTTATACATTGTGGTATTATTTGTTGTACTACCTTGAAATAATGCTGTATTACATATTTCGTATACAGCACCTTTGAGAATAATCAGACATATAATTGAAAAACATCTGGACATATTATGGTAATCAGAATTTTGGGATAAAATCCTATGGATTTTTTTTTTTTTTGCTCAACATAATTGCTTCTTTACTGTATTGTTTTTGAATAACCTGGGTGTTCTAGTTTTGTCATGTTGTAAAATAAATACATAAGATTCATGAGTAGTGGTCAAAACAATTGAATAGAATATTAAACAAAAAATCCTTTTAATTAATAACAGCGTCAGGGATGCTACAAAATACCATTAAATACAACAAAAATCACTTCCATATGATGTTTTCCATATGAAATACCAAATGTGACAGTAAAATACCAAAAGAATAATGCAATAATCTTTTTACTGAATGTACCGGTCTCACAAAAAAAACTTGACGGTTGATGATTTACATCAGTATACGAAAAGATCTTCACCCCATTTTCTTTTTACCAGACACAGCGTTGTAATCTGAAGTGTTCTGTGAATGAGGGCAGGCTCAGACAGACATGTCTGATAGGTGTCACAGCCTCAATCTGTCTTCAGCATCATAGAGCACCACCCTTCATTCTCACTGCAGAAAAACCAACCTCACAAGTGAACAACAGACAGCTGTGCACTGGGGGAAAAAAAAGAATCTGGCTACAAATGAATTTTATGTTATCACATTTTGTTTATTTGATCAATTTTGATCATGCTATTCATTATACAAAATAAAAAGAAGTAGTTTTTATACGTTTAAAACACAGTGTCAATAAAAGTCCTGCAGTCTTGTGCATGTTGTGATTGGGGGAGTGGCCACAGCTTTTGCACGTGAATATTTATGTAGACCCAGACAGGCCGTGGTTCTTGTTGTTAATTAATAGCAGATACATTTATATACAGCTCTTTTTACTATTGTATTGCGTTTTAACTTAAAATGAATGCAAATTTTACGCTAAATGCAAATGTAAGGTACAGTCTACAGAAGCAAATACTCTTCATCAGCATCTGAGCATCAATAAGTCTAAAAGAGGTTAATCTTGCATTAAATCATGCTGCTATATCTGCATTTTTTAGTAAAAGGGTTTTAAATGAATTAAACATTAAATAGTTTAATAATAGATTATAGAGTTTACTAAGTTTATCCAGTCTAAACTATAAATTTCATTAAAGTAGATTGAACATAGTAGATGTAGGATGTAGATAACAGAGTAGATGTAGGTTGGATTTGTTCAGTTTACTCAGCATGACTAAGCTGATATAACAAAAGTACTTGTGTATCTCACAAAAAATGTGTAAAATAAATTTTCAAAGTTATAAATAAAACAAAGATTATTGGAACTGAAATACTATTTCAGATTTTCTACTTCAGAATTTCAATTCATGGGTACTGCCCATTCTTTGTATTAGCCCAGTTTCTGAGTTAAAATTACTTTATGCCACTTTTTTTCAGTGTAGAAATTAGTATCATCAGTTAGAACCCTCACAAATAAAATACCTGCAAAATAAAACCACTGATTTATTTCCTAGAGATCACAAAATGAGAGGAGGCTCAATAATAGATGCGGCACAGGTGCACCATGGAACAAAGTGAGTCATGAAGGGAATAATAAAATACTCCTGTTTCCCGCTTAAATGGCATGTAAGGGTGGACAGATTACTCTAAGCAGTGCAACACAACCGTTCGCACACGCTCATGCCTGGTAATGCCTGCATGCTGCGTATGCTCTACGTCACTGCACTGCTAACACGGGCCAGGGACAAGTGATGTATGAGATAAATAACGCTATTTGCAAATCTTTCTCCCCTGCTTTCTGCGACTTATGTGCATGGAGCAAACTCTGACCTCTGCTGTGCCACAAAGGACAGAGTCCCTCCTTTGCTAATCACATAATTTCTTCTCCAAATTCCTTTTTCCTCAAAGAGCGATAAACTGGATGATCTGCACCTTGTGACTGCAGCTTTAGTCCGAGAATAGAAGGATGGATAGACAAGGATGTTATTGCTGTTTCGCCACTTTCAACGTGTCAACGGGACATTACTCAACCAACACTTCATTGGTCATCGGCCCACTGAGCAGCTTGGAGGCAGGATCCAACCCCCGAAAGGCGGATGATAATGAACCAACACGACGGTGTTGGCAGTTGGTGCCACTATCAATGCAGACTCGGTTGGAAAATGACTGAGTGCTGTGAACAGGCACGCAGCGGTGGACAACAGAGCAAGCAGTGGGGTTTATTTTTTAATGAGCCGGGAGAGTTGTCTTCGTGAATTATGACAACGCACACCAGTGTATCACAGCAAGGCGTCCAGTCCAGAGAGGCTGCAGGGCCCAGCGCTTATGACTGTAATTTGCTTGCCAACCAAGGCGTCAATTGTTTGACTTGATAGCATTACCTGGTAAGAAAAAAAACCCCCTGCGGGTAGATAAACTAATGCACATTGTTTTCTCATGGATGCAATGCAAACGTAGTGGTTCTCCCTCTTTTTGTGAAAACAGACCATACATACCACTTTTTTTTTGTTTTTTGTTGCTTTGAAAAGAATTTAAAACTTTTATGAACAAAAGTATGCCAATAAAATTGATAAAGGGACAAGTAAAAAAATGTTATAGCTAAAGACAATTTGTATTGCAAAGTAACCATTTTTAAATCACTTTCTATTTATCAAAGAGGGGGGGGGGGGGGGGGGGGGGGGGGGGGGGGGGGGGGGGGGGGGGGGGGGGGGGGGGGGGGGGGGGGGGGGGGGGGGGGGGGGGGGGGGGGGGGGGAGCTTGAGGGGGGGGGGAGTTCTAACAAGAATAACAAACAGGACACAACTCTTTTCAACATTGATACTAATAAGAACTGTTCACCCTATGTATCATATTATGTTCTGTAGACTCATGTCCCACCCACTGAAGACTAACTTGTGACTGGCTGCTGAAAATTTACTTTGCCTCTCGTAGCAAAAAAATATAATAATAAAAAAAAACAGTACACACATATACTATATAATTATATATATTTATGATCAAGTAAATGCAGCCTTGGTGAGTATAAGAAACTTTCAAAAACATTTTTCAAAAATCGTACCAATTCCAAGCTTTTAAACGCTAGTATATAACGCTTATATTTCATTATATGTTTTACCAATGCCCGATTATTTTTATTAGGGATAAATACTTTACTTTTTCCCCGTCTGCTGCTTTTCACATCTGAGGATAGTCACTAGTGAAGGGCTTGTAAATGGTATGTTCTTGTGGTGCCTTAATCAGATAATCAGCATTCAGCTCATGCCATGCAACTTAGTTTAATACTGTTCCATAAAATACAATCAAATACAAAGTGGTGTTTGATCAGCTTTTTTCGAAGGCTTGATTGTGTTTATGGGGCACAGTGTAACGTGGTAATGCTTCGTTTAAAAAAAAATCCATTATTTTCACATATTTGACCTTTATTCTCTCATCGCTGTTTCCGTTCTCATCAAAACAGTCTGTTGAGTTCCTGGTTCTATGAAGCCCCTTCCTCAGAAACATGCAATCGGGCTCAGATTGGTTAGGGTTGTCCGGAAACGTCACGCCCCCTTACCATTACGGGTAGTTGCATGTTCCTGGGGGAAGGGTTTATGTAAACATCGAGATTAGTGATGTCACAAACCCGGGAAGATGCTTGTTGTGGTCCCTACCAGCCTTTTTTGTAGTCCTTAAACAGAGATTTCTTTAAAAGAAAATATCTCCCTTTGCATTGAACTTTGAGCATCGTAACTTTGCACACGTTGTATGCTCTGACAGCAACAGTTAAACTAAAGTTAAAAAAGTGAAATCATAATCAACCTCCCCTTTAAGTGTGGATTAAGTGTTCAAATATTTTGGGGCCACTTTATTCTACAAAAAAAACAAACTAAAAGGAAATGAAAGGAAGTGTTGCAGAACAGATTTAAACCTAAATTTCCAATTTGAGCACCACAGCTCAGCATGTCTAAAGCACATTTATCACTACACCACAGCTCCCTCCAGCATGTCATTGATTGTAAAATAATGTGTATTCTAAGTCAGCATCTCTGCGAGAACAGTTTCCTGTCAGTTTCTAGAGTATGCCATCAAATAAAAACCACAATATCACAGACAAATCACATACTGCAGGTGCTGTTTGGTGATGCTATCAATGTGTGAGCCATCAAAAATGGGCCTATAAACAGGAATGTGACTGTCCTTCCTTTAGAGTTCACTGGACAGGACTATTTCTTCTTACTTTTATCATGCAACTGTTCGTCTCTTATTATGGATACGGATGTTGATAGTACATCATTCATGAACGTGACATTTCAATGACCCTTTCTGTAGCAGACATCATCAATAAAGCACTCTATCCTCCTCTGTGCTGCCTGAAATAGATTCAGAAATGATGGTAGGACCGGTTCATGTCTCAAATTCAATGCCTTAGGTCTTTACCATGATGGCAGTGTGTGTTTATGATCTGTGTGGATGTGCACAGCACCAACTGTTGTCATAATAAGTCTGTGGAGAGTAAGTGATGGACATTCATTCCAGTATCAGCCTCAATTGAGAAAGCAATATAGGTGCAACATCTATAAACACTATAAACTTCAGATGCTTCAGTCTGAAAGACATCAGAAAGATATGAATTTGACTTGGTCACTGTCTTCAAAGCCTATTTTCTGTCAGATATAATCAGTCAAATTATAAAACTTGTTTTCAGAGAATATCTTAAATTTACTTCAAAAGGTAAAATAAATTAAATAATAATAATTAAAAGGATTAATTTCATGTCTTACACCATTGGCATTTTGGGCCTCATTTTAAGCATAAACCTATATAAATTTTGTAAAGACAATCATAGAAAAAAAATTGCCAATGGGGAAAAATAAAGAATTAAAAAAAAAAGATTTTAAAAGAGAGAGAGAGAGAGAGAGAGAGAGAGAGGGAGAGAGAGTATTTTCCAACATATATTCTAAAAGCTGGTCTAAACGGAAAGTTCAAAAATGAAACCAAAATGAAAATTCTCACCCTCGTGTTGCTCCAAACCTGTATGACTTTTACCATTAGAACATAAAAACTGGCATTTTGAAGAATTGTACTGGTTATTTTCTTACAAGAAATTATAGTAAATGGATGCAAAAGCACAAGAGAAATGTACAGCATTTTGTTTTAATGATGCTTACAATAGATAATAGTAATAGATAATTGTACTGAAAATATATAACCAAAAAAAATACAGATTATTCTTTAATTCATTCAATTTAACCTTGCCCCCCAAAATGTATGCACACACATGTACAAACAAGTTATGTGAGAGATCATAAGTATAGTTTATGGCAGTTTACTGCTGTCTGTTTTTCAAGCTGAAACAAGCATTGTTATTTTTGCGACATTGAAACTCCTGCCATGGTAATAACCGTCATCACTTGTGGTGTCCAGAAAGAAAAATGAGGCATGAAACAAGACCCCACATTGTACGACAGTCAATTTCCTTACAATTTCCCTTCGTAAAATTACCCTGTCATATGGCTTGTTCCTCTTTTGAGGGCAGTGAAAGAACATCTCTGCTAAAGATGGAGGGGTTAAAGGAGCTGACGGCAGGGAGGAACATCAGTGAGGCTGTTGCAGATGGAAAGAGCGAGAGAGGGGCGAATAGTTTGACTGACAGTTTCAAGTATCGGCTTGTCAAAACCTTCTGGATGTGCCGTATGAAGAAACCCCTTATTCCCTACCTAAAAGTGCTTAGTGCCAGACACTAAGTTTATAATTTATTATGAAGCAGAATTTTTTTTTTTTACAATATTGTGTTTCTTTCGTTACCAAAGACAATAAACTTAAATGATACTTCAAAAGCTTCCAAGAAGCCCAAAACTCATAACTTCTAAAATATTTACACATTGAGGGGAAAAAACATGAAAAACTGCTCACTTCAGATTTAAACACAAAAGAAGATGTGAAGACATTTTTTTTTTGTCCATACAGATTGAACAACACTGAACCTCAGGGGACACGTAAATACTTTTCAATACATCTTCTTTTCTTTTCCACAGGTTTGGAATGGCATGAGGGTGAGTATATGAAAATTACACAATTTTCATTTTTGGAAGAACTATCCCTTTAAGTCTGAAGGGTGCAATTTTATTAAAATGTCTTCTCCCATCAGACTTTACAACAACAACAAGTAAAATGGTTACTATTTACTAAAACAAGCTAAATACCCTGAACCTTTGCAGTCTATGCTGAAAGAACTCTTTAAAGGGACAAAAATTGCCTGTTAGTTTGTACACACTGAGAAATACTGTTTGTGCACTTGAAAATAACCCTAAAAATTATTTTAAAACAATGAATATTGATGTCTCTCACATTCTGTATGCACTTGATTCCTTTACAAAACTGTGAATAATAATTAAAATGAGATACCTGCCAACATATTATAAATGTAAATGGTCTCAAATATACATTTACATTTTATGTCCAGTACATCATAACAATATTTGTCTAATTGTTTTTGTCTATATTTGTAGTGTGTATTGGCATTGGTGGAGGGTATGATAGTTTTTTGTACATAGGCTATTGATTGCCGCTTCAATTACTAAGCTGATAACAGGATACAGCATAAAACGTTATATTACTACGACAGAGGATGAGTTTTCATATACAACATGCAATTCTCTCAGGACTCTGACTCTGAATAGCTTCTTTGAAACAATCAGTTCTGTATAAAGATCTATATAAATAAATGTGACTTGACAAGGGCTTTTCACACTGCGCTAACCCCGGTAAGGAAAGTTTCACACTTTTTAATAAGTGGTCATTCAGAAGCGGGGTTTGCACCACTTTTTAGGGTTATCAAACACATTGCGGTGCCAAACATGTACTGTGTGAAACAATGCAGTGATTTAATGTTACGGCTAGATACTCAGCAACAGACCCCAAAGCGACAGTCACGTAAGCACACCGCGTTGTGTAAACTGTTTAGCATTTGAGGGAAAAACGTCCAATGGTGATGGGAAGCACGTGACTTGGAGTAAGTTACCTTTAGTCCAAAAAGTCATGAAAATTTTGATAGTACAGTCTATCAAGAATTCGCAAAGAGCCTTCGTGTAAACAGGTTGCGTTCATTCAATCAACAACACTGCAAATATGCAAATAAAAACATCAACCCAGGTTTACATGTACAGTGTAACATTAGCTTATGAATACCGATGATTAACCCGGGGTTTAGAATGCCCCAGGGTTAACTGTGAAAAGCCCAATTATGAACACTAGGAGAAGAAAAAAACATTTTTGGTTTACTGCCACCGCCATGAAGTAAACCTTCATTTGATAAAAGGACATGGATTGAATTACCGTTTTTATGTTGGTATATGAAAAATATATTAACATGAAGCTAATCACTTCACTCACTTAACCGTGGTTTGATTGCTTCAATTCCACCATACTTACTCTGCCTCCGCAGGTCTTTTCACATTGCATTATTTAACGCCGGAACACAGTAGACTACATCTGCATCATAAATATGCCCAGTACACTAGCAGCATCTGTTTACCACTGTATCTACACAACGACTTAGAGAAGAAGACGTCACTTTTATTGAGTTATCAAAATATTTTCCCTTGAGATTTACCCCTACAAAAGCACATGGATTTGTCTTCCACAGAAGCAAAAATGCGAGCTGCTGGTAAATTGTTCTGTTCTGCTGGTAAATTGAGGCAAATTTCATTTAGAGTTTAAAACAAACTGAAGTGGTCAAAAGAAAAAAAAAACATAAAATAATGTATGTATTGCCCTTCAAGGAGCAAAATGTTTCTAATCACGCTGACAAAACTATCAATCATATAAAACATTCAAATGTGTTCCATAAGCCGCCTCACTTTAAAAATTCTTTGGAATTCGCAATGTGGTGGCAGGTGATGACCTGCTTAGTCGTTCACACCTCTCTGTCTGGGTTTCAGTAGGGGGCCAGAAAAGGCTGTTGCAGCTAAATAATTTACTACAGAGGTAATAGCGTGGTCACAGGCTGTCCCTGCAGAGCCGGTGTGCAATGTCTGCCAAATACAAAAACCAAGGTCAAAACCTACATCAGAAAAGAACAGTAGAGCCAAGTTACATGTATTTTCTTATTAGACTCAAGGGTAAGTCTCAGCCTAAAAGTCAATGTTAAAAAATAAACCTGATGACACTGACAGCAACCAAATGCAAATTAAGGTTGCTGCATGAACGTCTGAATTCACATTCCCCTATTTTCTGTGTTTTCATATCACTTTTTGCCAATAGCCAAACTAAAAGAGACCTCTTTAAAGAGGCATTACAGAATATTTACTATGTTCTTCAGTGGTTAATCGACTCCTGTGTGTAGTGCCATCCCAGGGCCATCATGTTATGTAATATTGAGGAGCCGCACACAGGAGGGTTATGGCCCTGCAGGCTTAGTGCTGGTGGTGAGACAAAGCGCCACTGAACTTCCACTGAACCTGGGGTGAATCTGAGGTCAGACGCAGCGTCACTTTGCCCAGACTTACCAACCAGACACACTCGTTTGGCAAAACTACCAGCACAACACAGATGGAGCTGCCTCTGTGTGACTTCCTGTGACAAACAAAGCTTAGTGTTGACATTTTCTGATGAACTGTTGATAAATGTAAAATATTTTATTAATTGCTGGTGCCTTAACCGCATATATTTGCATGATCCAAACCACTGAACACAGCTGATCTCAGGGGAGTCAATTAAATAAGTAGATCATGATGAGGTTCATCCGAGAGATTGTTTGGTATTTGTTTATTGGGAATATGACTGTGAATACATTACTGCGCACCAATTTTTCACCCTGACCTCACTGTGAATGTGAACACCAACTCTGTTGCCTTTTTAATAATACATTTGAGCATGTTGGAATACTTTACTTTTATGGCTCGATTCTTGAAGTGCATGGAAAAAAAATCAAGAAAATGTTGAGCATATCTAAGAAAAATCAGTCTATTAACGCTAACTGCCAACTCTTGTTTGTTTTGCTTTAGCTAAGCCGTTAAAATTAGAAAAAGCCCAAACACTCAGAAAGAAAAACATATATATATATTATAATATATATATATACAGTGGGTATGGAAAGTATTAAGACCCCCTTAAATTTTTCACTCTTTGTTATATTGCTGCCATTTGTTAAAATCATTTAAGTTATTTTTTTTTTTTCCTCATTAATGTACAAAAAGCACCCCATATTGACAGAAAAACAAAAAATTGTTGACATTTTTGCAGATTTACTAAAAAAAGAAAAACTGAAATATCACAATGTCCTAAGTATTCAGACCCTTTGCTCAGTATTTACTGTGACACTCATATATTTAACTCAGGGGTTGTCCATTTCTTCTGATCATCCTTGAGGTGTTTCTACACCTTCATTTGAGTCCAGCTGTTTTTGATTATACTGATTGGACTTGATTATGAATGCCACACACCTGTCTATATAAGACCTACAGCTCACAGTGCATGTCAGAGCACATGAGAATCATGAGGTCAAAGGAACTGCCTGAATAGCTCAGAGACAGAATTGTGGCAAGGCACAGATCTGGCCAAGGTTAAAAAAAAAAATTCTGCTGCACTTAAGGTTCCTAAGAGCACAGTGGCCTCCATTCCTTAAATGGAAGACGTTTGGGACCACCAGAACCCTTCCTAGAGCTGTCCGTCCGGCCAAACTGAGCTATCGGGGGGGAAGAGCCTTGGTGAGAGAGGGAAAGAAGAACCCAAAGATCACTGTTGAGCTCCAGAGATGCAGTCAGGAGAAAGTTGTAGAAAGTCAACCATAACTGCAGCCCTCCACCAGTCGGGGCTTTATTTATACTCAGTGCAAGACACATGTAAATCCCGCATGGAGTTTGCTAAAAAACCCCTGAAGGACTCCAAGATGGTGATAAATAAGATTCTCTGGTCTGATGAGACCAAGATAGAACTTTTTGGCCTT
This sequence comes from Sinocyclocheilus anophthalmus, assembly GCA_018155175.1. NCBI lineage: Eukaryota > Metazoa > Chordata > Actinopteri > Cypriniformes > Cyprinidae > Sinocyclocheilus > Sinocyclocheilus anophthalmus. The sequence continues at coordinate 159,840 of JADLZN010010578.1, forward strand.
AATTCTAAGCGGTATGTGTGGAGAAAACCAGGCACTGCTCATCACCGGTCCAATGCAGTCCCAACAGTGAAGCATGGTGGTGGTTTCATCATGCTGTGGGGGTGTTTTTCAGGGACAGGACGACTGGTTGCAATCTAGGGAAAGATGAATGCGGCCAATTACAGGGATATCCTGGATGAAAACCTTCTCCAGAGTGCTCATGACCTCAGACTGGGCCGAAGGTTTACCTTCCAACAAGACAATGACCCTAAGCACACAGCTAAAATAACGAAGGAGTGGCTTCACAACAACTCTGTGACTGTTCTTGAATGGCCCAGCCAGAGCCCTGACTTAAACCCAATTGAGCATCTCTGGAGAGACCTAAAAATGGCTGTCCACCAACTTTTACCATCCAACCTGACAGAACTTGAGAGGATCTGCAAGGAGGAATGGCACAGGATGTCCAAATCCAGGTGTGAAAAACTTGTTTTATCTTTCCCAAAAAGACTCATGGCTGAGTCAAGGGTGCTTCTACTAAATACTGAGCAAAGTGTCTTAATACTTAGGACCATGTGATATTTCAGTTTTTTCTTTTTTAATAAATCTGCAAAATTTCAACAATTCTGTGTTTTTCTGTCATATGGGGTGCTGTGTGTACATTTGAGGAAAAAAATAACTTAAATGATTTAGCAAATGGTCTGCAATATAACAAAGAGTGAAAAATTTAAGGGGGTCTGAATACTTTCCGTACCCACTGTATATATATATACCTAGAAAATGTGTCATTTGATTCTATTCTGCATACCAAAGAACAGAGCTCAAATTTTAAATAAAAATGAAATTACAGTAATTTTGAAAAAATGTACTGGGGGAAAGCATTGAAAAAGATTAGCTCTCAAGTCTCTCCACAGCATCAATAAACAGACAGAGAAAAGCTTTTAAGGAGAGACAAAACACTTTCTCCATTACAGTTCACCTTTGTGGTTCAGGAAACGTATTTACAGAGAGTATTAACTGAAATACTTGTACAACTTTGGATCTGCCCTAATCAGTATGTGCGAATGAGGATGTTGATGAAAGTCTGTTTTCATCACATTTATACTTTGAGAAAGACCCAGAGGACAGTGTAGAAATGTTAGCTATCCAGAAACACTGAGACTAGAGGTGTGTATAAAATAGTCACTAGGAAAGTTACAGTCTTCACCTGTCTGTACTCTACATTTAAAAATTTGGGGTTTGTATTTTTAATGTTCTTGAAAGACAGTAATACTGTGAAATATTAATTTAAAAAGACTTTTTAATATATTCTAAAATGTGTTTTATTCCTGAGCTGGTAAAGCTGAACTTTCAGTAGCTATTACTCAAGACTTCATTGTCACATGATCCTTCAGAATCCAAAAACCCCAAACCCCCCCGAAAAAAAAAACACCCCCCCCCCAAAGGAGAACCCTTTCTAATGGGCTGATTTTATTATTATCAGTGCTGAAAACAATTGTGCTGCTCAAAAAAAAACAAAAAAAAACTTATTGACCCCAAATCGCAGTGTACATGAAACCATGTGTAATCTAATATTTGAAGGATTAAATATACACTGTATGCAAATCTGTTTTGTATGTGACAAGTTACAAATTACAAGTTACAAGTACATGTTAGCCTAGATTTTAACTACTTAATTTGCAGGGTACTGAATCAAGCAGCTAAATTACCACAGACAAATGTTCATTCTTGTAAACATGTCAATGATACAAGTGTATTCCCTCTATATTAGAATATGGCCACTCACTTTGCTGCTTCCAAGCCACAAAAGACAAAAACCCAATCTCTTGCACCAATTTACTCATGAACGACAGGGAATTTCCAGCCCACTCTTTAAGGCATTAGCAGAAAAGTGGTAGAGTGGTGAATTCAGTGGGGAAATCAATGATGCAGGACAGGACTACAATTATTTCATTGTCCGTGTTCCTTATTAACATTAAACAGTCACTCAAGGAAGAAAAGCATCATGCTTTTCTCTTGCACTGTGAGGCCTGAGGACACATAATACACTGGCATGCTTTAGTTGCCCAGGCATGAGTACAGCTCATCACAATGGCGCTTCAGTGCGTCGAACACCTCAGAGTCCGAGTTAGCAATCTGTCTTCAGCTACCCCTGCAACATCCACTCTGATTCCCTGACTGTTTCCTATATCGCCTATAGCACAATGGGAGCTGGTGAGGAGCTGTCGGACAGCATATCAATCCCTCCCATCCTCTGCAGAGAAGCTTGGGCTCCATTAAGATGCAGTAAGGGACTCCGCTGCTGAGCCGGGGTGGGGGCCTTCTCTGTTTGGTATTCATCTACCTGCAGAGCTATCAATTCAGGTCTTTCAGCGCAGGGCTCAGACGTGTCATCAGGGGATGCTGATCTCGCCTATTGGTTGCCGCAGGTTCGCAGGGCCTTGGTTAATGCCGCTAAAAGCATTAACTCTAATAGATTCCAGCGATAAAGGCAAGAGGGCAGTTTGATGATGATTGACTTCTTCGGTAATGAAAATCTGCCGCTACCAAGAATAGAGCGCCCTACGGAAGAGGTTTAAGAATTGTGGCTGATGCCACAAAAGTAAACGAGAAGAAAGAGGAGAAGAAAAAAAGAAAAAGAACGAGAGGGATGGGATGGGATTAGAAAACACTTACAATACATGAATGTCATGAAGGGATGCTTTGTTTTAAATATATATTTTTTTAAAACATACGACTTTACAATAGCTAACAAGAGCTAAATTTATTTGTCATCACAGAAACTTTGACTGAGTGTTTCGAAAGCTATTTCTCACTACAAGGGAAACTTTTACCCTTTTTTTCCCTGTAGTATGGGAGCCTTCTGTTAAACTATTAACAGTTTTTTTTTTCGTAGTGTTTTACAATATTTTAGTCAAAATTACACTTTTTTTTTTACAGTGTACATAAAATAGAAACAAAAGTTTATTTCTATTAGTAAGCCAGAGACCACAAACTTCACATGCTGGCTTTGACGTAACAGTCAGAAGTTATTTAAACATAAAAAAATACAGTTTTACAGTTTCTGTTTACAATGACATGCATTTATGAAGAATCCACAGTCCAAATGAACCAAACCCAAACTCTGGATTCACTGTAGACCACAGGCCACTAAACGGTGACCACTGACTGTGTTTATGTGATATGATGCTCATGATGAGCACTAATGCAAAACATTTATGTTTGGTTGCTTGTCACTGTCAGACACACTAAGAGACAAATTACAGATATATGTGAATGGTGTAAGCATACAGTTATTCTAACCTATTATTAATGGAGATATTATGAATGCCTTGGACTTCAGTATTTAATAGTACTGCAGTTATTTTCGTCTGTGTTTGCCATTTCAAAACAAGCGAAACTCTAATGGCGGCATCAACTCAAAACACACCACTTCAAATCAAACCAGATCAGAAGCAGAGACTGGCATGCAGTGTGCATTTATAAAGCTATTAATCGAACTAAATACATTAAAAGAGGTGCTCGGCTTTGTGCAGAGTTTAACCATTAGTCTTATACACATATATTACATTCAATTCTCTGTTTGAAGCAAGCCTCGCTGAGTAATCTATGGCCAAATAGAGGATGATTTAAAAGTGTCTTTCTCTTTGATCACTAAGCGACACACAACCAATCATCTCAGTTTTTCCAGACCAGAGGACTCCCATTGGGCATAAGCCACTGCTTTGTGTCAGAGTTGATAAATGAAGAGTTCTGTCACAATAGATACCATGTCTAGCCACTGCAAAACAGGGTAATGCTTTCAAAGACAGGGATATCTTTCAAAGAGTCAGCTATGGGAAGTGGATGACTGTTTGACAACCCAGAATCTAATATTTTTTGCCACTTGAGACCACAACTAACTCAAATGCAATTGACTTCAACCCCTCATGATTTAGTTTTCTCCAAAAAATGCTGATGAAGTTTTACATCTCACCTCCTGTCCACTTATGCCACAGTTAGTATCTAGTTAGATTTTATTAATGACTTGCCCTATAAGAAACCAAGTGCAGACTAGAGACTAGACACAAACTGTTATAGCTTTCAATGAATGCTGCCGTTTTATAAACATACTACAGCAGCGATGTCACTTTGTAAACACTGCGTGCCTGCGCACATCCTATAGACCAGGGGTGGCGAACTCCGGTCCTGGAGAGCCGCAGCCCTGCAGAGTTCAGCTCCAACCCTAATTAAAACTCACCTGCCTGTAGCTTCCTAATAACCCTTCAGACCTTGAATAGCTTGTTCAGGTGTGTTTGATTAGGGTTGAAGCAAAACTCTGCAGGGCTGCGGCTCTCCAGGACCGACGTTCGCCACCCCTGCTATAGACTGAACACGTAATACACGTGCATGATGTCAAAGTTTTCACAAATTCACGTTTTTTATAAGACAATAACTGTATTGTTTTCAAAAACTTTGAAACCTGTTTTCAAAAGTTTGTGTTCTCAGGCTCCCAAAAAACTGCTATCATGTATATTAATGGCCAAAAAGCATAAAAATATTTTAGTAAAAAAAATTGTAAACACCCCCTAAGTAGTATATGTACATCTAACCAAATTTTTCCAGCATTGCAATTCTGTGGGTTGATTAAAAATTGTTAAAGAAAGAACCACCATGAATTTTTTATATGTTCTGTGCAAATCAGTGTAAAAATTACTGGATGGTCATCCTTTATGTTGTTTGTTGACATGCTGCCAACAAACAACATGCAGGCATGTGCATGAATTTGTGCAAGAAATTAATTTCGGGATTTTAACTACATGCATGGAGGGAAATAATCATCTAGTCTGTGATTAGTTCTGTAAAGTGTGCACCAAAATGATAGAAAATGCCTAAGGCGGGTTAGCTTAGTCATCTGTTTTGCAGAACGTTCTCTAACTTTTACAAGAAGTCAAAGTCTCCTGTTGAGAAAATTAGTTTTCCTTCATCACAGAGAACACAGAATGGCATCTAGCGAGGGAACCAGTCTCGAGCTTACTGCATTTTTAAACCCATTTCCAACTGCTCCAGAATAACAAAAAGGCATGTCTCTCAGTTTGTGCTAGAAATAATTTCATCGATGACCTGCGTTATGTTAAATAGAGTTCCGATAAACCACTGGTGGTGGATTTCTTCCACATACTCTATTTCAGGAGGCAAAAACTAGCAGATGTCAACTTTGCTGGAGGTTGAGGATACGCTATAGTGTTGCCGTGCACATAGAAGGCATTTTGTATTGCTGTCAATATTTTCTCATTCACGGCAAGGTGATTGGATCGGTGACACCCATTCCAAATGTGGCCTATCATAGATATCGGGATTTCACGAGCGTCGGCAGGTATAAACCGCAGTTAGCCTTGGTATCACGGCGCAGACACAATTTCCATCCCTCATCTTTTATTCAATTCACTCCTCTGGTGGAAAGGCGGTGCGAGGGTGAGAATGCAAAGCCAGAAAATATAATTTATCTCTTATGCAACTTGATGAATCTTCACTAGGTTGGTAAACTATTTATGAGTTGCACAGCTAAATTCTTTCATGCATTTCTACCTTCCTTGCCTCCGATCCCAAATCTAATTCGGCCACCAAAAGTTATTAGCATTTTTCCTCCCTGTACAGACATACATATTTTATGAAGCAAGCAGAGTCGTTTAGTGACGCATGTTTGCTATTGTGGAAAAGAGATTCTAAGATGATGTGAAGGGGTAGAGAATATACAGATTTTCTGGCCGGGTTGGCATAGTCTGTAGTTTACTTTCCACCCTTTGAATAAATAATAATAATAAAAACATCATTCATTACCATAATTAGTGTTAAGGCTACCATTTTTGTAACAAGATTTCAAATTAAGTTAAAATAAGAACATAGGTCAAGGCATCCTTAACATACAGATCTGTGAGGCACACTTCTGATAAAATAATACAAGTTTAGCTGTTTTACCTGAGTCAGTTCAGCTCTGGATGAAATAACTGTATTTACAGGTATAATCAGTAAAAACAGGGACTACACTTCTTCTTTGGCTTCTTGTCTTTAATGGCAGTTGGCAAACCAAGCGTAAAGGTAAATTCCCGCCACCTACTGGACTGGAGTCTGGGAAATGTACCTTTAGCTCCAGTTTAGTATGGACTATAACATTTTAGACAAAAGGGGGGGTCCCTCATTCACGTTCACAACATTTCCAACAGTTTTTATTATTAATTTGTGTATTTGTTTAGTTTTAATTAAATGTGCATGTTCATGTAAATAAATGGGTATTATTTTAGTGTTTGTAATGGTTAAGGTTTCATTACTAAATATAATTTAATACTTATCTTCCTTTCGTTTTGGTAGTGTCAGGTCTATGTACAGTATGATGCTTGTTTGAGACAGAAGTGGGCTGCGTCCGAAATCTCACTCTCTTCAGTATGTACTTATTTCGAGTAAGTAATTATTTTGCGAAATTGCTAAAATAAAATGTTTTATCTGCTAAAAGTGTGTTATCTGGACGTACTACATACACCATGTTGTCGTTATCCCGTATCACCTACCAGCATCCGTTGTGTTGCTCCACTGCCATTCATAAATCCTCTCAAATGGCAACATGATAGTAAAGTATCCATCGTATGCACACTTCAGAATCTCGCCTGAAGTAGTAGGTCATCCGGGTACTTTTTGCCAACTCTAATAAGTACTATGGATTCAGACTTCTTTTGTCACATATTGTTTTTGATTTACTATACAGCATGGAAGCATGCGATTTCAGATGCAGCTATTGTCTTTGATCCTTGGCTTTATCTCATGGGTTTGTATGGCCATTGTTCCTAAATACAAAGCATAGGTCTTCAAAAGGGGTCTGGCAATTGTGGTTTAATCTCAAGAAAAAAAACATTTAATAAAACAAAAAGATACCTTTAAAGCAAAAATTCAGTTAAATGTCTCATAGTCCCTCCCTAATTCAAATGTGTTAAGTTTCCATTCCATTGATCTATTCATCAAGGGGGCTCAAGAGTTTGAAACCCATACTTTGAAAAGATACTTTCTTTGTACCCAGTTTCATGAGTTGTTCATTGCTTCAGAACTGTTATTTCTTTCAATTATGTTTTCATTACATTTTTCATATGCCTTCCCCTGTATGTTTGTTTTCTAAGAGAGGAAAATTCCCTTATTTTGCAGTCTATCACATATAGCTCCATTACAATTTTAAACAAATGCAAACTTCTACTTTAAATGTCATTACCAGTGCATAGCCTATATGCTTTGATGCTGGGGTTTACGACCTGAAACAGGCATCTGAGTTCCCAGACTGAAAAAAAGATTGTTTGCCTTGCATATCAGTCTGAGTCCTATAAAAAGCTATCACGGAGAGTGCTGCTATTTCTTTCCATATAAGACAATGAAAAATGATGGAAATCAGAGGACAGATAATCAAATACTAAAACGATCATTTAAAAAAATGATACAATAATCTTAAGTCACTGTAGATTGGGGGCACTTAGCGGGAGGTTGAGTTGTGTCAGGTCGGTCACTGTCCTCTCCTCCATCACGTCTGGCTCACGCCGCACTCCAGCACTGCCATTGGGTGCTCTAATGGCATTTATGTAATCAGCGCCGAGCATGGCATAAATCAGCCATCAGATCAGCCTGCAAACATCCAACATCTATCAATCACTGTCACCCCAGCCCAGATGCTAAAGATCCGTCATGCTGTCACTGGCTCATTAAATTTGCTAATTTACAGACGCTACCCTAGAGGAGATTGCTTTGCTTTATTATTATTTTTTTTTTCTTCTCGATTTTTTGCTCCTCCCTTCCAATGCACACCTAATTGTTGTGTGCTATCATGTTTATAGTTAGGGGTTGTAGGTGGATCAAATATGGAAATGACTTCTTCAGTATTTCCGTTGGTAGATTGGCTTGAGTTTTGTGAAATGCTGTTCTTGTGATGCCTAAAATGAGGCCAGATCAGCAAATGTGGGAAAAATTCTTGCCTTTTTGCATTTTCTTGCCAACCATAAGCTAAATGGGCCATGAAATGTAATCCATCAGAGCAGCGTTTAACACTGTAATCTAAATGGACACTGTTGTGATTACCACCTGCTCATGTGCTGTCTGAGCACAAGTGACTGCATGATGCAAGTCTCATATGCACACATGTAACAAGGTTCACTCATTCAGAGCAGAACCACAAAATACAAGCAGAAAGAGACTACAGTGAAAAATCAATTTACATTTTTTTAATATAAACAACTCTCAGCACCGTCCAAACAAAGTGAATGGGGAAAAGAACAAAAATATGCTGAAAAGGTATATGCAAGAGTTTATGCTACACCTTTTATTTAGAACTTTAAAGGGGTCATATGATGTTACTAAACAGAACATTATTTTGTGTATTTGGTGTAATGAAATGTGTTTATGCGGTTTATGGTTATTAAAAAAAAATCATATTTTCCAACATACTGTACATTACTGGTTCTCCTCATGCCCGCCTTCTGAAAACGCTCGTCGATTTTTACAAGTCAGGGTCTGAAAAAGCGAGGTGTGCTGTGATTGGTCAGCTATCCCATCGTTTTGTGATTGGCCCAACCCGTCAACGGATGACGGAAATGGTACGTCCCCTACATACTGTTGATGCTGTGTCCGGCTGGAGCGAAGATTAAAAAACATTAAAACCCATTACAAATGAGGCATTTGTTGGATCCAGTGGGGACATAATTACTGATTATAATGACTTATAACTGTCTTTTTACACGTTGCGTTGCACTGCATCGCGCCGCGCCGCGTAAACATAAAACTCTGTCTACATTTGTGATCAGAGAAAGATAATGAAGAGAAAGAAGAGAATATGACAAAAAACAAGTGACTACTCTACTGCCCAAAAAAATCTGAGTGGCGTTTGAAATCATCGCTGGCAAATCCTTTAAATTTCAAACCGTATTATGTGAGTCAGACCTGCCGGATTTTGCCCTCTACGTTACTCTAACAGGGGAATCAGACACAGTGCGATGTTCACGTCGCAGCAATTAAAAATGTGACTGAGCACGATCCCGAGATTGTGTGTTAAAACTGTATATACTGGGGCACCGACGTGCTCAGTGGGAGGGGTAGTAAATAGAAACTTTAACACACTGCGCTAGAAGTTGTGGGAGTCTCGGATCAGTGACGCGACTAATATTGGGAACGACCAAACACAAGAGGAGTACAAGTTTACAGCGTTCACACGCCGACCGAAAACACACGAAACAGACAAGAACAGGGCTAAGAGTGAGGGGAAAGAATCAACGGAGGGGGAAAAGAGAGCCTAGAGCGTGTAGGTGTGGCACGGGGCCGGGATTGATTAGAGTAGAAGCTGAGGTTGGGAATAGAGGTGAGCCTGCCGCGCAAAGGCAGGCCAAGGGATACATTGCAAACGATAGCAGGTGGGGGACGGTCGGGGGTGAGACCGGCTCGTGACCGGCGGTGATTAGTGGGTTTAAAAAAAATTTTTTTTTGGGGGGGGGGGTTGGGGGGGGGGCGACGAATGCGCGGAACACAGTTGCCCCGGGCGTGCTGGACTCCGCTTTGTCCCCGGTGGAAAGTTGGTATTACCTCGCGAACAGACAGATCAGCTATAGGCACATGACGAAGCGGTATGTCCTTTTTTGGAAGACAAAACAAAGTAGTTTCGCTGTCCACACGAAACACACAGATATTAAAAACATTAGCGGCAGCTGTCAACAATAATAAAGTGAGAATAAAGTTATGCCTTCTTTCTTTGCGTATACATTTGGGCGGTTTTATGCAAATCTTCCCACATAGTGAGGTGGATATGTGGGGGTGTGTTAGAACGAGTTGTTTTAGGTAGGCGTGGCTGACTCTGAATTTTTATGAAGAATATCTCTTTGGATTGAGACTTTAGTCTTTGCAACTTCAAAAATCTTCTTTATGCACCAAGAGCTTTTAACACGCCAAAGAGATATAAGAACTGTCGGCGTGGCAATGGACCACTCCAACACACAGAGATATTCTTGTAGCGAGATTTCACAAAGACTTTGTAACACCCCAGGACGCCGAAAAAGACCCTGGTTTCATGGTAACCCGACACATTTACAACCTTGTGGAATGCGAGCCGGCTCTCATTCTTCTTTCTCCAGAAACAAGGGGTACAAATGCACAGTAGAAATTGACTTTTCTACTAATTGATTCATAGGAAAACCTTTTCTTTGAAAGAACACACATTTTCTTCAGGCCATTGTATATATTATTGCTGTCTTGTATATTATCTGTTGTATTATAGACTATTTTATTCATGCTTACGATAAACCACTCATTCATATAACCTTACAGATAGCTTGTTTAGTATCTATGAATTCGCCTTCTGATGATCTAAACAAGAAAGTATATTATTTGTTGGTACGTAGGCAATATATTAGTGCCCTGAGAAACTTTAGTATTTTCAATCAAAGTTCCAGATACTCAAGTACCATGTTTCCACACAAAGAGTCATAAACTCAACAGGATATCAAAACGCCCACTTGGGATTCCGGCTTTTCTAATTGGATAAGCCCATTGAGACGCGTGGGATTGTTCTACGACTTAAAGGCACCAAGGCCCCAGAAGGGACAGCGACCCTGACCCATAAACACGAAGCTTTCGTTAAAAGTAGCAGTGGTTCGGTCAGACAGAAAAGAAGCAAAGATGAAGATGTGAGGAAACGCTTCAGGATACCATAAGCATTGTGCCAGGCTTTTCTTCGGCCTAGTCTTTTCCATTCATCAAGTGACACTGACTCATACTGGTTCTTCTCATCGACCCGAATTTAGCAAAGATCTACGGGAAGCTTTAAGATTTGCATCAGGAATCTCTTTCAGACCGCCGAGGCTCGCTAAGTATCAAACTTAGTCTTATTAATTGATACATTAAGTATCAGTTACACCTTTTTACAAAAGTGTGTTTGAACTAAGAATCTGACGTATCCCTGAAGGCTTAGATCTGTTGAATATACATGCAAAGTGCTCCATAAAATCCATTCTTTATGCCTCTTTCTAGGCTAGTAACTTAACCCTTTCTATCACCTAACGGTATGTGTTTTCCCTGTGTGTGTGTGTATGTGTATGTTAGTTAGCCCGGCTTAATGTGTTTATGTAGTATGTTAGATCGTTTAAGTGTTTAGTAGTTAATAAAACCTTACTTGTATCAAACTTGACGTGTTCATTGTTTACTCATAACCGGAGTCAATAATCATGCAGATTTACATTACAAACTTATAGAATTGTACAGTAAAAAAGTTATTTCCCTTAACCAGGAAACCAACGTTCTTAGAATTGACAAGACAGCTGACCCTTAGAGGTCAGCTAAATATTTACAGCGGATCTAAAATATTCATAATAAATTATAACTAGTTATGGTTAATTATTCATATTTCCCCATGAGCTGATCCGCTACAGAACAATTGAAATCGCATCATATGACCCCTTTAAACGACAGGCTAGAGTCATTCCCACAACGAGAAAATCCTTACTATGGCATTAACAACTTATCTCACTTTCTTTGACTCACTTCTTGGACACATACTGAACAACAGATCTGGTGGTAATTCAACCACTGAATGTGAAGCATTTTGGTATACACCAAAAACTTAGTTCAAGACGACCCAAACCCCCATTTATCAGAATCACATATAACACCCCAGAAAGATGACTTGTACAAGGGGAAAATTAGAAGCTTTGGAGACAAATTTCTATATGAAACTAGTGCGTCACTGGCAAATTGACTTAAAAAAGTAAGGTTTCACCATTTGGTGGGTTTAAAGGTCTTTTCATGTAATAATCTTGATAGACAAGATGAGACATGGGAGTCTCTATTGCCAATATGTAGATTCGCTAATAGTGCCAGAATGAATACTGCCTGCCAGTGAAAAGAAGGAAATGTCATCATGCAATGATGCGTCTCTAATGAATGGAAGCTTCAGTCTTCACTGTGATGCCATAAGAAGTCATAAAGTGATTCAGGAATTCTAAGAACAGCAACCTTGTTTTTTACTAGTGCACTCCTTTGTCTTTTACTAGTGCACTACCGTTTAAGTATCTAAAATAAAAAGTCATGGTAAAGATTATTTAAAATCCTTTCATTAATGACTCTAGTTATGGTCTTTGCTTCCAGTCATTCAACCATGTACTCTTATAGGTTGTTCTAGTTGGTTAGTTCAATTATTGGAAACGAAATACAAAGCTCTCAGCAAATCAATCATGACGGCACACCTGTGTGAGCAAAGACAAGTGGACATGAACACAATTAATCTGAGTATTTAAACAGGTCTCAGACAAGCGTTGAATATCAAATAGGCTCACAATGAGAAGCAAACAGCACTCAATGTCATCCTGGAATAGGCTTTCTTGTTCAGCGGTGTGGGTAATGAGTTTAAGGTTGAGTCTTTAATTGTTTTGTTTGAGGAGGCTCTAGTTATCGGTATGAAGGAATGAGGGGGAAGGAGCAGAGGTTTGTGGGATATTGATTTCCTGTGGCAGTTGACGCAGAGGCTCCATTATTAGCATTAGTTCTTAATCAACATCCCAGCACAAAGTCTAATAGAAGGAGAGAGAAAAATACAGAAAAGATGAAAATTATAGTGCTCAGAGGCTGCACTTTCATAGCTCATGAGACTGAATGGAATCTCAGTCCTGTTCCAATTTCTTATCAGATGTTTCTGGGGAAAAAAGAGATGAATGCTGACTAAGAAATATCACAAATGAGACCTTTTTAATTTCACATCTGTCTTTTTAGGAGAACCTATAAGCAACCTATAAAACGAATGTGATATAACAGCTCATAATTTGATCTTGGAGCAACTAATAAGTAATATTAGAGCTTGCAATTTAATATTTGCAGTTTGTACAAACAGTAGTTTATGACATAATCTTCAAAGGAGACCCAATAAAGTGGAGAAACAGGAGACTTCAGCAAATGTCTCAATTTGAGCTCCATTCAATCTTATTGTTGTCCAAGAGAGAATTCTCTCATTTGTGATTTTGATCGTTTCCTTTTTAGCTAGCAATAAATAAATAAATTATTAAACACTTGCAATGAAATGAAAAAAGGGGGCTACTCGTAAAGCATAAAGAGATTAACTTATAAAAGGAGGGAAAATAAAAATAAACAGCATTTGGTTTTCATGCTGGTGATCAAACGTCTTGTACTCCGTGCTGAGAAGGCCTTGGGGCGGCATGTTTTTGTTTCAACCTCCCTCCTCGTCTTTCTCTTTCTCTTTCCTCCCTGTGGAATATTCGTTCGCTTACATCTCAGAATTGATAAACGAAAGGGGGTGCAAGATACGGAGGGGTGCAGTGACATGAAGAATACCAGGCAGGCGACATAGTGCATGGCAGAGGTAATGAATTCTTCAGCAAGGCAGAAATGCAAGGCGACACAGCTTGAGGATCAATTTTTAATAAGGAGCCTGGCTCTCCCAGGCAATGCAAAAAACAATATTTTAATCAGAGCCCTCCTGCCAGTTCTCTTTTCACCACCTGATTAAGTCAGAGTTGGCGGATATGGTTCCTCGTATAGCGAACGGAAAGAGCCTGCTATCCGTGGCTCAATTAGAGAGCCAGGCCATGGTCCCAGGTCCTGATTATCAGCACAGGCTCATGTGTTACATCACAAGAGGCCGATAGCATGCACAATAATCCTGTTTCCTTTCAGTCGGTCACTCTCGATGTCACGTCGGAGGACCGACAAATTAGGATCTCGCTTAGAGGGACCAATCTACTTCGAGTGTAAACTAAACAAGCCAATGCACATTGGCATGCGATTATTGCATCCAGCTGCTGCTGATCACAGCGTGAGTATAAGTAGGCAGCAGATGCAGCGCATATTCAGCTTTTCGCTTCGGAGCCGAGCGATCACATCGTTCTGCTCCTGACTACTCTACTGAGAGAAGATGACTGAACGAGTTCAGCGCGCTCTTGGAGAGCTCTTCGTGTTGGCGGATGGCGCTTCAGTGGTGGTGGTTTCCCGTGTCGAGTGGGTTGCACACATCAGGCTGCACTACCCCCTGTTTGTGTTGCAGATGATCATCTCCCCTGTGCGCCTCAGCACGCTAAAATAGCTTTTTCCCCTAAAAGAGCAAATTCGGGTGTGTCTTTTTAAAGACGACGTTGTGTGGCAAACTCGACGTTACGTCTTTGTAAAGACAATGTAGGTCTTGCTATAGACAACGCATCACCCAGGCATTCTGGATGCGGTCGTTACCTGGAGCCGGGTGATGGTCACGATCGCTGCCACTCGTGCCTGGGCATGAAGCACGCTGAAGTGGCTTTTGTGGATGGCTCATGCTACCATTGCGGGGGTATGACCATACCGGACCGGACTCCGTTACCTGCAAGGGGGCGGAGTGCCCGTGCCACTGCCTAGATCTGGGGTTCCCTCTGGTGGCAGCCGGGGGCGTCCTTTTTCTGGCAGTGGTCGGACTGGTCTTACGGTCACGGTGAGAAATACCCCTCCGGGGATGCCCAAGCCCGCCAGCACTTCGAAACCAGCGGAGCTCTCAAAAAGATCAGGCTGGATGCAGCATCGGAGGGTGAGCCAGAGCTTTCTGGAGAGGAGCCAGAGCTTTTCCTCCGGGACTGTAGCAATGCCTGAAGCGGATCCGGAAATAATGGCTATGCTTTCCCGGGCCGCCGTAGGGGTAGGGCTCGAGTGGAGACTTCCACCGTGTCCTGAGCTCTCAAGGTTGCACGATTGGTTCTCGGTGTGGTCCGCGCTGGTTCTCAGCGCCCCGCCTCGGTGCCTTTCTTCCCGGAGGTGCGTGAGGAGCTCAACAGGTCGTGGACAGCACCTTTTTACTGCCAGAAACTGATTCACTGGATCCTCCTCCCTCACCACCCTCAATGGTAGGGCAGCTAGGGGGTTACAAGGGTCCACCCAGTGGAGTGGTCGGTTGCGATGCAATTGTGCCCTAATACCGCCTCCACCCGGCAGGGAGAACCGTGCCTCCCCTCCCTTTCTGTAGGTACTCGAGCTGGCCATCGATGCATACATGGGCAAACAAGTATTTAGTCACCCCCACACCCAATTTTTTTTGTGCAAGTTCTCCCACTTAAAAAGTTGAGAGAGGCCTGTAATTTTCATCATGGGTATACCTCAAATATGAGAGACAAAAGGAGAAAAAAAATCCAGAAATCACATTGTAGGATTTTTAAATAATTAATTGGTAAATTCCTCTGTAAAATAAGTAGTTGGTCACCTACAAACAAGCAAGATTTCTGCTCTCACAGACCTGTAACTTCTTCTTAAGAGGCTCCTCTGTCCTCCACTGGTTACTGTATTAATGGCATCTGTTTGAACTCTTTATCAGTATAAAAGACATCTGTCCAAAACCTCAAACAGTCACACTCCAAACCTTATCATGGCCAAGACCAAAGAGCTGTCAAGGACACCAGAAACAAAATTGTAGACCTGCAGCAGGCTGTGAAGACTGAATCTGCAATAGGTTAGCAGTTTGGTGTGAAGAAATCAACTGTGGGAGGAATTTTTAGAAAATGGAAGACATACAAGACCCCTGATAATCTCCCTCGATCTGGGGCTCCAACGCAAGATCTCACCCCGTGGGGTCAAAATGATCACAAGAACTGTGAGTAAAAATCACAGAACCACACGGGGGGACCTAGTGAATGACCTGCGGAGAGCTGGGACCAAAGTAACAAAGGTTATCATCAGTAACACACTGCGCCGCCAGGACTCAAATCCTGCAGTGCCAGACATGCCCCCCTGCTTAAGCCAGTACATGTCCAGACCCATCTGAAGTTTGCTAGAGCGTTTGGATGATCCAGAAGAGGATTGGGAGAATGTTATATGGTCAGATTAAACCAAAATAGAACTTTTGGTAAAAACTCAACTTGTTCGTGTTTGGAGGAGAATGGATGCAACTCAGCATCCAAAGAACACCATACCTACTGTAAAGCATGGGGGTGGAAACATCATGCTTTGGTGTTGTTTTTCTGCAAAGGGACAAGGATGACTGATCCGTGTAAACGAAATAATGATTGGGGCCATGTATCGTGAGATTTTGAGGGAAAACCTCCTTCCATCAGCAAGGGCAATGAAGATGAAACGTGGCTGAGTCTTTCAGCATCACAATGATCCCAAACACACCGCCCGGCAACGAAGGAGTGGCTTCGTAAGAAGCATTTCAATGTCCTGGAGTGGCCTAGCCAGTCTCCTGATCTCAACTCCATAGAAAATCTTTGAAGGGAGTTGAAAATCCGTGTTGCCCAGCGACCGCCCCAAAACATTACTGCTCTAGAGGAAATCTGCATGGAGGAATGGACCAAAATACCAGCAACAATGTGTGAAAACCTTGTGAAGACTTACAAAAAACGTTTGACCTCTGTCACTGCCAACAAAAGGTATATAACAAAGTATTGAAATGAAATTTTGTTATTGACCAAATACATATTTTCCACCATAATTTGCAAATAAATTCTTTAAAAATCCTACAATGTTTTTTTTTTCCTGGATTTTTTTTTCTCATTTTGTCTCTAATATTTGAGGTATACCTATGATGAAAATTAAAGGCCTCTCTCATCTTTTTAAGTGGGAGAACTTGCACAATTGGTGGCTGACTAAATACTTTTTTTCCCCATTGTAAAACGCCTGTGGAGGAAAGCGTGGCCTGCCTCCTCCTTACACGCTACGGCGTGATTGCAAGTGCACCAGGCCAAGGCTCTGAGGGACTTGCACGAGGGTGGTCACGACCTGTAAGTTCAGAGAGAACTCCGCACCGCGGTGGACCTCGCGCCTCGAGCGACGAAGGTTACGGCGCGGTCTCTGATTCGTGCGATGTCCACTATGGTGGTCCGGGAGCGTCAATTCTGGCTGGGACTGGCTGACATGCGCGAGACGGACAGGACACGATTCTTGAACGCCCCCGTGTCCCAGGCCTGCCTTTTCGGCGACATGGTGGAGAACCTCTCCCAGCAGTTCTCCGCTGCCCAAAAGCAAACTGAGGCCATCAGGTACATCCTGCCATCGCCGAGGGCGGCCCCCCTGCCACCGCCAAAACAATAGCAGCGCTCCTGCGGCCTCCAGCAAAGTCTGTGCCGTGGAGCCGGTCGCAGGGCTGCCGCCCCGCCCGTCCAGGCCCCCGCCGAACATGTTGGCAAGCGAGAGAGCAAGAGGCCCGGAGACGGGCGACCCAGAGATGGAGGGAGTTGCTCTTCGGGAGATGGTGAACGTACCACTCCCTCCCCCGGAGGAGGGCCATGCGGAGAATCTTTTCATCTTTTTCCGTCACTGACCTCTCGGTCGGTGGTACCCAAATTCTCGACAAAGAGCAATTCCTCTATTTCTGGGTCCCCAGAGGGAACGGGGGGTTGTGGACGATCTAGTGCATATCACACTCACCCTCCTCCCTCGCCAGTGAGCAGCAGTGGGCGGAACGGGAGGACGAACCAACGGACTACACACGCAGACCCCGGCCTCGGACCGGCTACGAGACACCCGGCCCGGGTCCCTGCATTTTTCCGCGCTGCCCCACTGCGGGTATGCCTGTAGTTCCATTGATGCCACTTATGCGGTGTCCTGGAGCCTGGATAGAGCTACCCAGCCCATCTCGATGGCTCCTTCGAACCGTCAGGCTCGGCTATGCGATTCAGTCGCCCGGCGTCCCCCCCCAAGTTCAGTGGCATCCGCTTCACAACAGTGAAGGCGGCCGATGGTCCTGTCTTGCGTGCAGAGATTGCAGTCCTGCTGGCGAAGGATGCGATATAGCCGGTCCCTCCAGCCGATATGAAGTCGGGGTTTTTACAGCTCCTACTTCATTGTACCGAAGAAAGGCGGTGGGTTACGACCAATCTTGGATCTGCGTGGCTTGAACCGGGCCCTTCAACCGGTTACTCTTCAAGATGTTGACGCAGGAACGCATCTTCGGGTGCATCCGTCCCCGAGATTGGTTTGCAGCGGTCGACCTGAAGGACGCGTACTTCAGGTGTCGACCCTTCCGCACCACAGACCATTGCTGTGGTCCGCGTCCGAAGGACGAGCATATCAGTATGAGGTCCTGCCCTCCGGGCTGCCCCTGTTGCCCCGTGTCTTCACATAAATTGCGGAGGTACCCCTTGTTCCCCTGACAGAACAGAGCATTCGCATTCTCAACTACCTCGACGAAGCAGTCTCAGGATCAGTTGTGCGAGCACAGAGATTTGTTGCTTTCACACCTCAGCCTGTTGGGCTTTTGGGTCAACTGGGAAAAGAGCAAATTCTCCCCGACGCAGAGGATCTCTTTTCCCGGTATGGAGGGGACTCGGTAAGAGAAGGATGGCGGTCCCACTGAAAAAGTTTAAGAGGCTCCTGGGGCATATCGCAGCTACGGCAGCACTCACGCCGCTGGGGCTGCTCCATATGAAACCGCTGCAGCACCGGCTCCATGGCCAAGTCCCGAGGTGGGACGCTCAACGCGGCACCTTCCCGGTCCAAGTTCAACACCGGCCTGCCGCCAACCTTTACCCCGTGGTCAGACCTTCGTTCCTCCGGCAGATTGCACTGGAGCAGGTCTCCAGGGCATGCTGTGGTTTGCCACGATGCTCAACCCCGCTGGGGTGCAACGTACAACGTGCTTGCAGTGTCGGGGTTTGGGAACGGGGCCCCAACTCACTGGCTCCATCCTCGAGTTGCTGACAGTGCACTTGCCGGGCCATCTCAACGGGCGCTTACAAGGCACGCATGTACTATCCGCACGGACAACAAAGCGACCGATTCGTACATCAACTGACAAAGGGTGGGCTGTGCCCTCACGTCGCGTAATCGCAGCTCACCCGCCATCTCCTTCTTTGGAGTCAGAAGCATCTGAGTTCGCTTCGTGCTGTTCACATTCCTGGCTGCTCAACCAGGCAGCCGACGAGCTGTCCCGAGCTGCGCTCCCGGTAGAATGGCGACTCCATCCCCAGACGGTCCAGCTGGTTTGGGACGTTTCGGAGCCGCTCAGGTAGACCTGTTTTGCTTCTCCAGAAACCTCTCACTGACAGTTGTTCTACTCTCTGACCGAGGGAACACTCGGCTTGGACGCGCTGGCACACAGTTGGCCGCGGGGCCTTCGCAAGTATGCCTTTCCCCCAGTGAGCCTTCTGGCACAGTTGCTGTGCAAGGTCGGGGAGGACGAGGAGCAGGTCCTCTTGATGGCGCCATACTGGCCCAGTCGGACTCGGTTCCCCAAACTGATGCTCCTCGCGACAGCCCCCCCTTGGCCGATTCCTCTGAGGAAGTATCTACTGACTCAAAGACGGGGCACCCTTTAGCACCCGCGTCCAGACCTCTGGAAACATCATGTCTGGTCCCTGGAAGGGACGCGGAGGTTCTAGGTGACCTACCCCAAGAGGTAGTTGACACCAGCACTTCACGCGAGCACCATCTACGAACACGCCTACGCTTGAAGGAACCTTCTTGATGTGTTCCTCTCACCGAGAGGACCCCCGGAAATGTTCGATCAGTGCTGTGCTTTCCTTCTTGCAGCAAGGGTTGAAATGTAGGCTGTCTCCCTCCACCCTTAAGGTTTATGTTTGCTGCAATCGCTGCTAACCACGGCCCCGTAGAAGGTAGGTCGTTGGGGAAGCATGACTTGGTTGTCAGGTTCCTTAAGGGGGCGGGAAGTTTAAATCCTCCACGGCCGCCCTCTATATCCTCTTGGGACCTGACTCTGGTGCTCTCGGCACTACAGCAGGGCCCATTTGAGTCTTTTTTGCAGGCGGTTGAGCTGAAGTTCCTTTCAATGAAGACTTTGCTCCTGCTAGCATTGGCCTCCATCAAGAGGGTAGGGGACCTGCACGCATTTTCGGTCAACGATTCGTGCCTAGAGTTCGGGCCGGCTGATTCCCAGGTAACCCTGAGGCCCCGGCCCGGCTACTTGCCCAAGGTTCCCGCTACTCCCTTCATGGATCAGGTGGTGAACCTCCAAGCGCCGCCCTCGGAGGAGGCAGACCCAGCCCTAGTTTTGCGCTGTCCCGTCCGAGCTTTAAGGTGCTACGTAGACCGGACGCAGAGCTTCAGGACCTCAGACCAGCTCTATGTCTGTCACGGAGGCCGGCAGAAGGGAATGCCGTCTCAAAGCAGAGGATGGCCCACTGGATAGTGGATGCCATCACCCTGGCTTATCAGGCACAGGGTGTGCCCTGCCTGTTCAGGCTGCGAGCTCACTCAACTAGAGGTGTTGCATCCTCCTGGGCGCTGGCTCGTGGTGCCTCGCTGGCAGATATCTGTAGTGCTATTGCTGGGCGACCTCTAACACGTTCGCTAGATTCTATAGTCTTCATTTTGAGCCGGTATCCTCCTGTGTTCTCACCTCAACGGGTAGAAGCACCGAGAGGCCTCAGTTTAGTGTCGGCTTGCTAAAACTACTCCAGAGAGTCCATATAGTAGACCCTGTTGAGTACCTCCGTCCCCTCGGCAGCCAGACGTGGCGGAGCGTCCGGCGCCAGGCCTTCACTCGCTGAATCCTCGAGAACCGGTAGAAGGCTGGGTTCCATATGTAAGACCTAAGTGGATCCCATATGTGTAAAGTCCACGGTATAGCCTAGAGGCCGTGTTTCCCTGGCAGACTTCTGCCATTCCAAGAGGGTTCAATCCCCTCCATTCTTCCATATGCACCTAAGGAATGTTCATATGTGTATTTTCTTCCGAAACCTCCTTCGGGAAGGTTAGAGCTTCCGTAACGCCCCTGTTCCAAGTAAAACGGGTACGTTTCCCAGTGTTATCCAGTCTACTTAGTGGGTAGTGCCATAGTAGCAGTAGCTGGTCCTCTTGTACAGGCCCTGGCCTACGCCAAAAAGTAGGGGCACAGGTGGCTTCCACAGGACACTGGAAGGGGCGGTAGCTGTGGCCTTTTGGTAGGATCCCAATTCGACTGAAAGGGAACGTCTCGGTTACGTATGTAACCCTCGTTTCCTGAAGGAGGGAATGGAGACGTCACTTCCCATCGCCACGGCTGCTGTACCACCTCTGAGCGGCCGGGTCACCGCTCGGCTCCTCAGCGAAAACCTGGTATGCGTTGCACCTGCTGCCTAATTATACTCGTGCTGTGATCAGCGGCAGCTGGATGCATTAATCGCATGCCAATGTGCATTGGCTTATTTAGTTTACACTCGAAGTAGATTGGTCCCTCTAAGCGATATCCCAATTCGTCGGTCACGACGTGACGTCTCCATTCCCTCCTTCAGGGAACGAGGGTTACATACGTAACCGAGACGTTTTCTACAGGCAGAGCTGAATTTTTAGTACTAGAAGGTGGTGCTAAACAAATGCCCCCTTTACTCATTTACATGTACTAGGACCAAAATGCATCACTATGAAATTATGAAGATTATGACTGTGTTTGTGGCTTGCTAGTATAATGGAACTGAACTTCCGGTTCTAAAACCACGTTAAAGCAGAGACGTATTGGTGGGCTGTATCGTCTTGAGTCGGAAGTCCCAATTAACCCGTTTGTGGAGAGAACACTATTAAAAGAAGTTGTTACTTTTGGTATTAAACAAAGCCTCAGCTTTCAAATTGTCAATTTTATTACGAAAACCAGTTTTGACACTCTTCAACGTCATTTTGTGACAATTTGACCTAGCTGCCTCAGTTCAAATGGCAGCATGGAGCTCACAGGAATCGATCGTCTCTTCCTCTTATAGCACAAAATAAAACATAATTGAACATCAGAATGTATGTTGAAAGATACAGCACAACTTACTGAAATGAGCCATCTCTTATGTAATCTCCAAAGTTTCCTCCACATAATGCAAGTTTTTTTTACTGTTTTTGTTTTCCACGTTTCTAAAGTTTTTTATTTTTATTTTATGACAGCAACTATTCATAATAATATTAATAATAATATTAGAAAGATGAGACTTTACTTTTTCATTCAGTACAACTCAATATGTGTTTCTGAATCAAAATGACTCAAATTAATAGCAGGTCATAAAGTTTTTTTTTTAATATACTCTTCTGTGTACAAATCAGAAGTTACAGAATCTCTGGATTTTAAGCATTTAATACTCATAGACCAGCGGTTGTGGTTTTATAGAATGCGGGTAGAGATTATGGCACAGTGTGGTGTATAAATGCTGTGTGAAGAACTCGATGGCCAAAGGAAGGGGATTATTTTTGGGATTCAGTGCAGCCCTGTGTATTATTAATTTATGTAAATCCATTTATTGAGTTTGGATCCTCTCTTGAAATGCTCAAGGTTATATAAGTATGTTTTAATACAAAATTGACCAGATGAATATAATTGCAATGCATTGAGATACAATAAAACGCTTTGAATAAGTATTTGAGTTTTCTCTTCATTGATCAGTGCGAACTCGACAAAAAGAAAGAAAATTCTTGTGATGGTGGTCACAGAGTGCCTTATGTCATGACCTGGTTTGATGTACCACAACTGCCCGATTCAATCTGTGTGAAGACAAAACAACGAAGAGCCGGATGTGGGAACACAAGTTATTAAATCACAGAAAAACAGCCCCATAGCCAAAATCAAAAGGCCTATATAAAGTTTGGTCTCAGAGAGGAAAGAGATCTTCAGTTTCTATGAGCTTTATTGACTGATGTCACTGCGATTTGAAGGATGACCCACATTAGAGTGAGAGTTTCCACTGTGCCCAGCTGGACCATAAAGTCCCATCACACTTGACTCGACAATGAAGAAATGGATGTCAGTCAACATTCTGCAGAGACGGTCAATAAAAAACATGCTTTTAATTAAGTGAAGATACAATATAAAAGTTTACGAGTCTCTTTGAGAAGTGGGCGTTCTGCTTTAAACATCCAGTGAGAGCAGAAAATAAATAATAGGCAAGGAGAGAAAGGAATAAACTAATTGCTTAACCTTGTGAGGTAATTTTCTAAACATTTAATCCACTCATATAACAATACCCAAAAGTGTTTTGCACATGCACTGCTTGAACACTGCTGTCTTTATCAATTACATGATCAGTTTGCATTGTTTGCTTGGCTTGAACTAAATATAATCCTGACTATAATCCAGAGGATGCAACGCTTCCTCTGTTTCTCTCTACTTTGTTCTTTGCGTGATTCTCCCCTGATGTAAAAGAGGCGCATATCTTCTTTTATGAATACAACATTTCTTTCTCGTCTTTTCTGTAAAGCAAGAACATTGAAAAGATGCCTTGTAAATGTTATTCTAACCATGGAAATGTGAAGAATTATGGTCTATGGGCAAAAATAATAGCTTTATCACAAAAAGTACATGAAAACAGAAGTCTAGTTGTGTTATCCTTGAGAGACTTAATTCTAAATTCATCTGGCATGTTGTCCAAAACCTGGAAGCAAATGAGGAGAGAAAAAAAAAAGATTTCATGAATAAATCAGAAAGGGCTTGGGTGACATTAGGAAGAAAAATTTGCTATATGATTTAGGAGAAAATTCTTTCATCATTTAATCAAACCTATATGAATTTCTTTCATCTGTGGAACACAAACATTTTTAAGTCCATAAAATGAAAGTCAGTCAACACTAGACCCAACTGACTTTTATTGTATGGACAATGAAATAAAAAACCCTGAGGCATTTTTTCAAAATATGTTCTTTGTGTTCCAGAGAAGAGAGAAATGCCAACATGATCTCATGGGAAAACGTAAGTATTTGATTTTGTATGAATTAGATTGATGTGAATCATACAAAAACTTAGGATTTATAGAAAAGCAAGCATGAAGGTCCACCCCTAAACATAAGCATAAATGGGTAATAAGCAGATGGAAACATGCAAATGAGATTATACGAAATCATAGCCACCATTTTGCCAAAATGTAAAATAGTTACAAATTGCCATAGATTGGAAATGCATACAGTTCTGGAATGAAATGGTGTGTGAACTATCCATGTAAAACTCCAGATTTTATGGATCGTACCTCGACTGTGGTTTCCTAAGAAAAATGAATGAGGATTGATTCAGTACCTAAAGTGTGGTGTGGTAAATTTACACATTCCTATCAGTTTAGGTCAATTACATTTCTATTGAGAGAGGTAAGAAAGCACAGTCTGTGAGATGACCATTCTAAATACTGGTAGTAAAATATCATAGCTGTCAGATCCTTTCCACTTTTATTAAGAAGCATTCCACAAGTGATGAATTTAATTCACGTTGGCCACAGATCCACTCTCAGAAGATTACAATAAAGGAGTCATTATGCAAATCATTTAATTTGCATGTGAACTACCTCTGGCCCTTTTCAATTCAGGTAGAAGGGTTATATGTTGCTATTTAATCACACATTTGCATTTCTCCAAATGAATGAGCATCTTGATCCCATTTTTTTAACAGTAATATCAATTGTGTGTTTGTAGGAGTGAAAGTATTCTTACATGCGTCTATGACCTTTACAGTATGAATAAGATGTTCAAACCAAATCTGACTAAATGACACAAAAGTATCAACAGACACAAAATCTATTCACACCCTGTCAGATGCCAAATGTCATTCTCTGCAAAAAGATTACATAATGGTACATCTCAGCATTAAAAAAAAAAGAAAAGAAAGAAAAACGTTTCGTTACGGGGGGGAAAAAACATTCCAATACATTGTTTTAAAGGACATGGTGTGAACATTTCATTTTGAAAGTGTTGAGCATGTTTTCTGTGTCAGCTTCACATCACAGCCTATAATGAAACAGATTAAACAATAACTAAAGGTTGTGTATACATGTCATGCAAATGTGTACTGATATTGCAGCATGCTGTCACTGCAGCACAGGGAAAGCTAAGTTAAATGACCCAGGCTAAACAGCACACTTCCTTGATCTTTTGCTCTGCTACGCTGTATTGGCTTCCCTCCCAGTAGGCTGGTTAACACAGCTGCTAGGTGACTTTTTGTGGGGACACAAGCCTTAACAAAGTGTAACGCTGCAAAATTGGCCTACATTTGTCAGAGCTATGACAGATCTTGGCCATTTCCTACCACAGTAAAGATCACCTTTAGCTCATGAAGGGGAAAAAAGTGCTTTTGCTTCTATAAGTGGATATGGTAAACAGCGGTGTGATCATATGTCTCTGTGTACATCCACAAGGTCATCTGCATGGAAAAAAAAGACCGGTACAGAAAAAGCATGCAAGTACACAAGTTCACAACATTATTTTAAAATGGAATAATATTTCACAGTATTACTGATTTTACTATATTTTTGATCAAATAGATCAGTCTTAGTCCTTTTTTTATACTGACATTAAAAACAATCTACCCTGAGAAAAATTCACTGGAGAAAAAAAAAAAAAGACAACTACCCTCAGCCTCTCCTACAAAAAATATTTGTGCCTGTAAATTGAAAACAATCTAATTAACTGCTAAATTAAGGTGGAACTGTCTCCTGTGTCACATAGCTGAAAACCCCTTTTATTCCACATTCACTGTATGCCACATCCACTCGAGTAGAGACTACAGTGTTGAGTATTCATAGAACAAGGGATTTACCTTTCAGTTTGAGGAAGGAAATAAATTAGTCTCCCTCATCTTTCAGCTCATGAATATACTGTTCCTCTGCGACCTCCTCGGCAAACAACGGAGGGTGATTACTCAGACAAGCAGGCTTTGTTACACACCTTCCCTTACAAGCTCTGGAGCCATCGCCTATTCTGTTCCACCACACAAACTCGTCATGGGATGTCAAAAGATCTCATTTGCATTAACAAGGACATGAGCTAAGGTGTAACAATTAACCTCGCACCGAACGACATGGACGCGGGGGCCGAGGCATCGGTGGACAGGCCACTCAGAGAGGGTCTCACACACAACACAGAGTAATGTGAGCTGCCCAATAAGCCATGCAGCCCCTAATAGTCCAGTCTAATTAATGGAAAAGAGCTCTTGTTCCGGCACTTTAATGTAATAGTCCCTCTTTGTATGTTGGTATCTCAAAAGTGAATTATTTTCAGTACTTAAAGGGATAGTTCACCAAAAAAAAAATTCTGTCATCATTTACTCACCCTTATGTTATTCCAAACATGTATGACTTTCCTTTTTCTGTGGAATGCAATATAAGATATTTGGAAGTTTTGAAAATTGCTTTGGTTCACACAATGAAAGTGAATGGGGTCCAAAACAACATGGACCCCATTTGCGCTCACTGCAGGGACAAAAACAGTTGAAGAATCCCAAAATATCTTCTTTTGTGTTCCACAGAAAAAAGAAAAAGAAAAAAAAAGAAAAGTGTTTGGAACATCATGAGTATAAGCAATGTCAGAATTGTCACTTTTGGATGGACTGTCGCTTCAACTTTTATGGAGAGGGTCTGTCTCTGAAGTTGTCTTCCTCGTCATCAAGTGCCAATCACACAGTCCTGAGTGCTCCCTGGTGACCAACGGAAAACAATACAAAAATATTTTTAAGTTCTCAATTCCAGAAAACCTTCTATTTACAAATGTGCTTGTCCAGTCCCTGCCACATTCAGATTGTGCTTGCTTTTTTAGACTGCTTTATTTAACTATGTGTGTTAATGCTATGCTTATTGCCATTCTCCTCTCCTAAACAACTTAGGAATGTCACTGATAGGCGTCATCCAGGTGACAGCAGCATTTGGCATTTTCCTGCTTCATGAAAAAACTGAATCTAAAGATGTCACAAAAAAAGAGCATACTTGCATAGAGCTTACATAAGTCTGCAGTTAGCTGTCTTCATCCCACCCATGTAAAGTTGCATGTTTTCTTTCTACACATGAGAAGTTTGTCTCATCAAGCTGTGCAAGGGATAGACAAACATTGAAGAAAAGTGACTGTACTGTCTCTCAAGCCATAATATCTTGTTTTAAAATAGACAAAAGATACAACATCAGCCTTGGTGAGCATAAGATAATTCTTTCAAAAATATATATAAAAAAAATTGGCTGGTATGTGGTTAAAGAAAACAAATAGAACATAAACTAAAGAATTTAACAAGCCTATTGAGAACATTTCACACACCGACAAAGGTGAACAACATGATCTATAACTACAGCACCAATGTATCCAATGAAACAGATACAAATGTTAATATTGAGCAGATTCTTAAGACTAACGGTTCCTAGTTTTGAGTGAAAAAGAAGACAGCAGGTGATATGATAGTAACTGATCTTTACCCACTGATCTTGAAGTAGCTTTGTTAAGAAAAAATATGAGCAAATACCAAATATATATAGTTTGTCAGCACATTAAACAGAGTTATGCAAACCTAGATCATTCATTGTAGCTATGTAAGCTAACCATGATGTTCACAGTGCCCTTGGTTTTTACTGAGCATGCACAAATTGTGTTAGTCTATATGGTTTGTTGCCACTGTTTCTGCAGTCATCTATTGTATATTCAAATATATGCTCTTGTCTCAATCTCAAAAGCAGGTTCAAAATTTAATTACATGGTGTGTGACCCTGCAAACAATGCACAATCCAAAGATTTCCCATCTCAGCATATTACTGTCTCAAAGCAACGCCAGGGCCAAGGTAGTCAGCTTTAATACTTGAGCTAAGTGGTATTGCCAGGCACAGGGTGCATAATATTATGGAGACACCACTTTATTCAATTTGCACCTATAAATGAAAATTCTATTTGCATCTAAATGGTCAAAATAATGTGAATGCAAAATAACTTTCTGTCAAACATGTAATGAGATCTTTTTATAGTTACAGTAGCCTATGTGACAGTTAAAATTTAAAGTAATGACATATATTTTCTCAGCGTTCAGCGTGATAATATGTCGCTTCTAAAATGAAATCTTGAGCCCAAACAAAATAAACCAAGTGTAACGTTTCCAGAGTTAGCCATTGATTTTCCCGTAATGATAAACACAATTAGCATTTCTTAATTATGATTCACAAGCGCTGATGTGTTTTCCTGCTTTTTCATCATTCTCTCATGACTGCAACATATGGGGTGAGTTAATCAAGCTAATGATCTAATTCAGTGACTTCATTATTTCATGTAATTCATTTTCCAGGAGGGACTCCTGTTTTCTGCCGAAAAAAAACCTGCAAAAAATATATAAATAAACACAAATACAAGCAATCAGCCATCTTTGACTCACAAAAGCACACAGGCTTAGACAGGTAGATTTTTCAGCCAAATAAATGGATCTCAAAATATAAATGGGAAGTTGCCTACCTGTTGTATAGACATACATATGAACAGTTTTAGGGGTATGCTTTCCCTTGCTGCAATTGAACAAAACTAAAAAGTAGAATGCAAGTAATTTATGTAACATACATCAAAGTATAACAAAGAGCAGCAGCATTTAACTAAAAAACTTGCTATAAAATAAAGGCTTGAAAGTGTATTTGAATTGGTGAATCATCTTTTAATCGGCTAATTTTATTGAACCGCACAGACAAACCAATTCAGTAGAATCCAAGAGAGAGAGAGAGAGAGAGGGCAGTTTGATTTTTTTTTTTTTCGACTTTCGAACGCTACATATGTGAGAGATATCTGTTTCTTTAGAACGATCCAATTCACAAGAACAAAGCTGAGTTGTCATCGCACCTGTATATAGCTCCTTTCGCACCACATAGTTCTAGGAACTAAGTTATAGGAACTAGCCGGTCGGGTGGTTCCCCCGGGCCGTTTTACTGGTTGCATTCGCACCGCCAACAGGAACTCAGAAGTGACGTAAGACGGCGGGACAGCAAAGTCATTTAAGCGCATAGCCTTCAACAATGTACCGTGATTGGAGCTGTGTTTTTGATGTATATACTGGGTTTCGTGATAATGGAGATAGAATGTAGACGTAGAAGTTATGCGAAGAGCAAATCAGAGGACTAAGAGACGAAATCTACTACTACGGCAACTTGCATTTCTACATATGATCGAGTCGAGATCGAGTCGGTGTTTCCATCTTGTAGCCTACTGTAAACTGCTCCATGAATAATAAACTGTTGTGTGTTTATCCGGCTTTTTAAAAATAGCGGGTGCCGGCGTTTTCCCACATGCGTTCGGCCAATCAACGTACACTTACTGAAAAATTTGTGTTTACTATCGTTCTTCACTATTGACACTATTTTCCTATTTAATGCTGTACAGCTGCTTTGACACAATCTGTTTTGTTTAAAGCGCTATATAAATAAAGTGACTTGTCTTGACTTGACTACGCCTGTATTTTCCTATAGCACGGGTTTAGGCCCTACTCTGAAGTAGGAGCTAATTTAGTTCCTGTAAAAGGAGTTCCTAGAACTAAAATCGTTCCTAGTTCCTGCAGTGCGAATGCGCGAGCATCCAGGTATTTCAGAGAACCGTTTAGAGTACAGAGAGAACCGTTTAGGCTTGTGCATTAAATAACTGCATCGTTTCACTCGACCATGAAGCTGCATTCGCAATACAATGTGACGTCCAGTGTTGCCAAGTATGAGGTTTTCCAGCGGAATTGGGAAAACTCGTAAAGTGTTGCTGTGGGTTGATTTATTTTCGCGGTTTAAAGGTTTGACATATTGCATAAATTGTAATTGACTGAAATGTATGTATTGAAAAAATAACATTCTGTCAATGATAAAACTGCAAGATGGAAATGTAATAGGTTACAGACTACAAGTTACCCTATTCAGAATGTAATAAGTATCGTAAGTATTTCAATTACTTAAAGTAATGTAACTGATTACATTTAATTACTTTTGGATTACTTTTCTAAATTTCTAATGTTTTCAAATGTTAATCATTTTGAAACATGTAAAGCAGCAGGGTTAACCTTACATTAGAGCTCAACACTGATTACTGTCAGATTTTCAGAATCCTTCATCATTTGAATTACGATTATTATTTATTTTTAAAGTGCATCTACCACAAAGCACCTCTTTTTACTTTGAAATCGTTCTGAGGATAAATACAAATTTAAAACCATAACAAGAAATAGTTTAATAGCTATGATACTGTTTTTGAAATCAAATCTTTGCATAGCTACAGGAAACACTGGCATCTAACAGTTAATCTTAAAAAAAAACATGTACATAAACATAAACCCAAATAAGAAATAAACGGTATATAAAAATTATAAACGTGTCCTAATTCTGTGTCCCTAAACGCCTGAAACATGGTGTCTCATTTAGAGCATCAATTCATTTGTGTGTGTGTGTGTGAAATATTCTATGGTAACCCCCTTGTAATCTTTACCATTTTATAGTAACTGTATTTAATTACACATTTTCTCCAGGAACTGAAACTGATTACTGTTACATTTATTTTGTAACTAAATTACATAATTCTGTTACATGTGACTAGTTACTCCCCAACACTCAACTGGTTTTGTGAGAGAGCTC
The DNA here is from genome assembly GCA_018155175.1 of Sinocyclocheilus anophthalmus. Taxonomy (NCBI): domain Eukaryota; kingdom Metazoa; phylum Chordata; class Actinopteri; order Cypriniformes; family Cyprinidae; genus Sinocyclocheilus; species Sinocyclocheilus anophthalmus. Next base: position 190,043 of record JADLZN010010578.1, read on the forward strand.
CTTTTATGATAACAGATTGTTTATAATTACCAGTGATTTTCAAGTTTGAGGCATAATGGTGATTGTATTTTAGTGGCATATGTTTTGGGCTGGTACCTGGCAACCCTGGTGACGTAGTAAAAGCAATAGTCAAGTCACTTTATTTATATAGCCTAACACTTTATACAATACAGATTGCTTCAAAGCATCTTTACAGGGATAAACAGTGAAAATAGTGATTCAGTGATGCAATTAAAAATCATTTCTGCTGTAAAGAATGTGGTTAAGTTAGTAATGCCACTGATTAAGGAATGATGGAAAGATAGCCTATTATTTGCTGTTTGTGTTTCATTCACTTAGACAGTTTTACAGTTCCTGGTAAAAGCACAGTAAACACACTCTCCAGCCAACATGCTTCAGTTATACATGGGTGGGTACACATTTCAGTGATGTAGAAAACTACAATTTGAATAAAGCCTACAAAATGTCTTTTGGGCATACTTGAATTCTACATGCACCTGGAGAGCATCTGAACATTCAGGGGATGAGAAAGAAATGCATTTATTCAGGGGACTTCGGTGCTGTTTAAAGTAAACATGCACTTAAAGGAAGTGAAATTAATTTAGCAAAAAGAGGACTCTCAGAAGAGACATTAGCCAGGGCAGAGAAATGATCCCCTTCATGTTCAATCTCCCACCGCGTGTCTGAGAAATGGGATTTTTCACTTCGGTATTCAGTGACGTTTTATCCATCGCTGCTCTGAATATCTGAGAGGTTCATAAATAACTCTGCAAAATGTCATTCTTACCTCCCCCTTTCTCTCTCTCCTTATGCTTGCTTAGTAGTTAACTGTGAAAAAAAAATGTCATAATGAGTTATTTACACCAGGTAAAACTTAAACAGTACTTTCTTAAAGGAACATTTGCCAAAAAATTAATTTTTGATAACTCAAATGGTTTAGCCATGGTTAGACAACGATTTATGGTGAAAAATAAGAATAAGGAAGTGTGTTATAACGTCAGCATACATTGACTGATTTTGATGAAACTTCAGCAGTTTGTTCGTTGTATGAGGCTGATCACATAGATGTGACTATGATGAGTTAAAGTTATAGCGCCACCAACTGGCAGTAGGAAGTGTGTAATTTTCAAAATGCTTTCAAATCGGCCTTCTATTTTTACCCGATTTGCTTCATACTTCATCAAAATAATGTCAAAACACGGCAGATGTAAAAATGTGAAGATATTCTTTGTATCTTAAATACTGTTGCCATGGCAATGCTTCAACCTTTAAAATTCTTCTTACTTCTCCAATTGCTGTCATACATTTACACCAAACTTTGTCAACATGATGCCAAAACACTGAGGAACCTAAATTGTGAACGGTTCTTGGATATCTCAAATGGTGTTGCCATGGTGATTTTTTTAGTAACGGCAAACATCTTGAAAGTGCATTGTCCAAACTCCTTAAAACTTTCTCTCAAAGTCAATCAGAAGAAACATGCTTTCGTATGAATTTTTGATGCTCTGGGAGCTAACAGCAAATAAAAAACTATCAGATATTTCAGCTGACAGATGAAGGCTGTAATACGATTGTCCACCAGATGGAGTCATAGGATAAGAAATATTTTAAGACTACACCTTTACTACTCAAGTTTCCATTAGTTAGACAAACAAATACATATAATTAGTTAATACTGTACTGGTAATATAGTTTTGTATAATTATTTCACAAATGCTTATAGGTCATTAAAATAATTTTAAAATATGCTTAATCATTAAAAGTTTTGGTAATTTACAATAAGGTCTCATTTCTTAACATTAGTTAATACATTAACATGAACTAACAAAAAATATTTTTACAGCATCAATTAACCTTTTTAATGTTATTTAATAAAAATGTTCATAATCATGTTATTTCACAGTGCATTAACTAATGTTAAAGACACAATATGTAAGATTTTCGTAATAAAATATCCAAAAACCACTTGCACAGTGTTATATATTTCATGCAGCTGTACACTTACAATTATCCCAAAAGTTCCCGAGGATTTGTAAATCCAGAGAAATTCCAATTTGAAATAATGGCTCGCCTCAGTTCATTGTCGCCTATCAATGACGTAATATCCGCGCTATCGGTTTCCGCTTTTAGAAACTACTATGGCAACACATGTGGACAAAAATGCTGCTGTACAGTTAAACTAAATCTATTACGGCTGTCGCGAATAAAATGAAAATGAAATGAAAAGTGTTGACTGCAGCATTACATTTAGATCTGCTCAATGTTGTATCATGATTCTTTTTACGGGTTTTTACAGTGTTGCGCGTTATAAACAATCACACACGTCTTTTGAGTTTATGAATGCAACAGCCAATCAGAAGTGCTTCGATGAGTCATCACTGAAACACCAGAGTTTTGTTGTTCAGCGCTCGCGACTGAATTCTGCTCTCTCACAAATTCTCTCATCATAAATAACAAAGTGCAGATGTACATATGATGCAAGTAGGAGATTCTTATCAAACAGTGTCATAGACAGTTTTTTTTCAGAGTTTTACAGTTTTTTTCTATAAAAGGTCAGTTAACCGTTCTTGACAATGTAAATGTTTTTGCTCACGTTTCTTTGTAATAGTTTTTTATTCTCTGTTTGAACTCCTTGGGAAGGTAAAAATAGTATTATAAAAAATAATACTACTACTTTTCATTACATCCGTGAATATAATTCGGACATCTCTGGATGGTGAAAACGACATTGTTCCACTCTCCTTCATACCGTCATCAAGCTTCCTTTGTTATTGTTTTGAAAATGCGACCTCTAGCGGTGAAAACTTACAAATTATGCCCTTAACAGATACAACTTAAAATTGTAATAATGTATTAGTAAGTTTTGAACTTAACATTAACTAAGATTTATGCATCCTATATAAATACTGTCCATGTGTTAAGTAATATAGTTAATTAAAGGGGTGGTTGATTGCGATTTCACGTTTTTAATGTTAGTTAGTGTGTAATGTTGTTGTTTGAGCATAAACAATATCTACAAAGTTACAAAGCTGTAAGGTCAATGCAAACGGAGATATCGTCTTTAAAATTCTGGCAGTTTAATGCCAAAAACGGCTGGTAGGGACTACAACAAGCTTCTTCCCAGGTCCATACGGCCAGACCCAGAAATTTACATAAACCCCGCCCCCAGGAACATGCAACGAAGGGTGCGAGGCCATTCTGCGCTGCTTTAGAGAAGAGGAAGGAAACTAGGGGTGCACATAAAAATCTATTAATATATGAATCGCGATTCTGTCTTCTAACGGTTCACATGGATTCACAAGTTTCAAAATCAATGTTCTAAATCAGCGGTTCTTAATACTGTTCCTCACATTCCCTTGCTCTGCACATGCTCTGCATCTCTCCCCCTCTCATTCAGATCATCAGCTCAGTGAATACACTTATTTTCACATACTATAGCTATGAGAAGCGTTATACATGGATGTGCGTGCATTTGCCGTACTGTATTAAAGCTTTAATAAGGATAAAACTGTATATTAAAAGCTAGCATAAGCATTTACAAATAACAGCGTATCTAGAAGTATGAGACAACAAACAAAAATCTTAGGCCATTAAAAGCCGTGCTTGCACAGGTTCTTCACAATCTTCTTCACTAATATCCTCCGCGTCTCACTCGAGCCAATTTATAGCAATATATATGACTCCATTGTTTACAATACAACCGAGCACATGCTGCTGAGGTGAGGGGCGGGACGTTCAGACGCACACTAGAGGCGGTTTAGCGTATAACAACACACTGGGCCAGCTAACCAATCAGTGCATATTGTGTATTTCTGAGGGAGGGGCTTCTTAAAAGCAGGAAATGATCAGCGCGTTAATAGGAGAAGGGACAGAGAGGTGTGGAATAAAGGTAAATTATGTGAAAAATAATGTGTTTTTTTTTTAAACGAAGCATTAACACGTTAGACTGCCCCCCATAAACACAATCAAGCCTAAAAAACCCAGTGAACCACCCCTTTAAATGTTAAAAATTAACCGTATTGTAAAGTGTACCAAATTGTTTATATTTTTCCTCTTGTGTGTGTGTGTGTGTGTCTCTTTTACACTGTAAATCCATATGCCGACTGCACACAATTTTCTTGAAGTCACCAGGGTGCCAGTGGCACCGGGGCTTGTGCTTGTCATCGCTGCTTGCATCTATATTTCTTATTATTATTCTTTCTTTTCTGAACACAAAAATGAGGTAACATTTTACAGATACAGATTGAAATTACATAAGGGTGAGTAAATAATGACAGAAATTTCACTTTTGCACAAAATATTTCCTTTAAAAATGATCCAAACCAGATTGGCACTGTCCTAGCTCTGCGATCAAGGACCATCTGGTCTAATTAGTTAGCCAGAATATGTTGAAGATAACATGGAATAAACCTGTGTTCTGAAAACACAGCTAATAGCAGGAGTGAAAAGCAGCCCAGAGGCTCATCAAACGTTAAGCTTGACTTGATGAATGAACGGACAAACCTTTCTAAACTTTTCAGGCTGACCTAGTAAGCCACACTGGATGAACATGACCCAGGACACACTCTGCAGTCCCCTGCATTGATTAGTTCAGTAATAATAAAACATGCTAAATAAGCTGTTGCCTCATTATGAGAGGAAACAAAATATTCAATGGGGAGCAGATGTCTGAATTATTTCACGACCACAGCTGTTGTTATTATCACCACATTGCACTAGTCTCTGACTTTTTAAATGACTCATCATGATTCATCATCACTCTCATCATCATTCTTGAATTCCTCTTCATCAGCACATACCGAATCCCATTCTTTCCATCCCCGTTTCTGTGCCGGTCTCCTGAAAGTTGCATAAATCACGAAAAGAGAATTGTACGTTGTTTTACAAACCATTTGGAAGTGGCATGAGGCAGTTTAATGTTCCATTGCTAATGTCCCTACCCAGTCATATTCAGTAATGATATAAAATTACTGCCGTCAGCCTGATGATGTTTGCTTTAGGCGCACTTAGAATGCACTGCTTACACTGTAATTATGGGAAGAGCACCTCCATCAGGAGTATGAGATGAGAGGAGTGGAGCTCCTGACCTTTTCTGTCCACGCTGGACTCTGGTGATCAATTTTCTTCCTTTTAACTCCAATGTTCAAAATACTATACTGTACTACAGTACCTCAGCATGGTGACCGTGATTTCACCAAGTAGAACATGTTCCTGGATCAACATCCTTGTTGATCGTGGAACAATATTCCAATTGACCAATCAGAATTGAGGGATAACTTTTCAGTAAATATCTGTTTTAGGCTTACAATCAGGGTTAGGTGCTTCTACACCCTTGTTAATCATCTATCATTTCCCTCTGATTTTAGGAATAAATTATTGGTAGGGTTAGGTTTAGGGTAGGGATTGGGGGGGGGGGGTGTGGGGGGGGTTAGTCTATATTTTTGGAAAGTTATGTTGATCCAGGATCAACAAAAGATGTTGATCCAGGAACATGTCTTACTTGGCAAAATCACGGTGGCCACCTCAGCATACTGTCTAACTGTAGACCTTCCCCATGGAAATGGTAACTTACCCTATGCAGTACAAGCTCATGTGACGGCTTCTGCAGTGAACATCTGGAAGGCTGAATCTGTGATTCAAGTTAGATTTGGATAAAAATGTGCTTTAAATTTACTCACCCACCCTCAAGCCATCAGAGATGTGTATGAGTTTATTTCTTCATCGGAACAGATTTGGAGAAATTTAGCATTACATCACTTGGTCAGCAATGGACCCTCCACAGTGAATGGGTGCCGTCAGAATGAGAGCTATAACAGCTGATAAAAACATCAAAATAACTTACAAGTAAGTAATCTACAAGCTGCATGTTTATAGTAAACAAATCCATCATCAAAACATTTTAAACTTCAAACCATCATTTTCAACTAAAATACAACTCTATCCATAATATTGCTTTCTCTAAAAGTTTAATCTAAATCAGGAAATAATATGTCTGTGGATTTTGATGTGAGAGGAAAACAGGGGATGGATTTTTTCACTGGAGAAAGTGTTAATATGGATTATGAACTCATATCTTGGCCAGAAGTGATGGTTTACATTTAAAATGCCTTAATGATGCATTTATAACTTACAAACACACAGCTTTTCTCCTCACAAGATGTTAATTGATGAACTGGAGTTATGTTGATTCCTTGTGGATTACTGTGATGTTTTTAGCTGCTATTTGAACTCTCATTCGGCACCCTTTCACTGCAGAGGATCCATTGGTGAGCAAGTGATGTAAATGCTAAATTTCTCCAAATCTGTTCTGATGAAGAACAAACTAATCTACATCTTGAATGACCTGAGGGTGAACTATTACTTTAATTGCCCAAATACTTTTCAGGGCCAACACTAGGGCCTTTTGCACCGCAGGAACCTTTTCATAATACCAGAACTAATTGTGTAACTACCCACATTTTGGCGTTTTTGCACCGTACTAACTTGGTTGGCGATTTTAGGTACGACTGCATTTTTCGAGAACCCAATTTAGCTCCTACTGCGGAGCAGTGTCTAACCAGCACACCTGGTACTAATAGTGAGTAAGTGCCATTGATTGTCCAACGCCCTCACCCGCCATAGTAAAACGTGTTTACACAACTGTAACCATTGTGTCACTTTTTTGCAAGTAGGGAAGAAAAGCGTAGATTGACCGACCGGAAGTGCAGCAAATGTAGCACTTCCGGTTTTTGTTGGAGATTCTTAGTCCTCCTTTTCCGTTCTTTCAATCGCTTTACGTATACGTCGACTTTCCATGTCCATTATTGTGAAACCCACGAGACACAACAAAAACACAGCTCCGATCACAGCGTTCTCCATCCTCCTGTTGTTATTCTTTGTTTCTGTTGTTGAACGCCGCGCACAAATGACGTCGCTGTCGACTGGCTTACGTCACTTCTTAGTACACACTCTTGGTGCGAATGCAACCCTTTAAATGGTACTGGGAAATAGTTCGCGTAAAATCGTCCCAGTACTTTAGTACCATACGTTTAGTTTTGGAACTAAAGCGGTGCGAAAGGCCCTATATATTACATCAGTGTGATGTGTGTAAGCTACACACATCTCAACTCATGTTAAAGAGGCCTAATGACAACATCTTTGGTTTATGTGACAATCATTTTTTCATACTTTCCTTGATCTATTTATTATTTTTTTTTCAATTGTTCTGTTTTCCTGTTTTCAAATCGCTGGTCTTCTCCAAGCATCTTTACCAGATACAGTTCCTTTCACTGCACTTCCATATCAGGTGGTTTCTATGTATGATAGCTTCCTGCCAACTCAAAAAAGAAAAACAAAATCATTAAAGTAGCACAATACCCCAAAGAGAGCCGCAGTGCTTTGATGTGACAATAGTCTGAAAAGTGCCCTTTAAAGTCTATCTTTCATGACAGCTGCAGTGGAATGCTTTCATTCTGCAGCCAGAGTTTCCCCATAAACTTAAGGATAAAACTTTGACTCTGTTTCCGAAGAGCCAGAAAGCATTTTTCTTTTTTAAAGCCTTGTCTTTTTTTTTTTTTTCTCACAACATGGAAAACATATCACATGGCCGTAGTTTGTAAAGTGACCAATGTACCCATTTGATTCGTATAAAACTGTTCTCATTTAAATGCAACCTCTTTTATACTGGGAACATTTCAGTAGGAACAGTTGAATCAGTACCATAAATACTGTGCCTTTTTTTTCTTTAAAAGCTATTTAAGATCTCTTCCTGAGTGATATAGCTAGCATTTTATGGAGAAACATATTTTTATTGTTTAGTTTATTGTAGCTTGTAAAGAAGGTCCTATTTTCGTTTGAAAATTTCAGGGTTTTTATCATTTGGTAAGGAAAAGGCAATTACCCTTTAAAGGTCAAGTTGGCAATAATAGAACTTCCTCTGCCTCCAATGTTTTAATGATACAGAAAAAATGTAAATGTCCAAAGAGTGCAAGCTTCATGGGACTGCTTTCATGTACAGCCAGAAAAATTTAAAACCAAGCAGTGCTCCATACGCTCAGTTAAGATCTGCAGTTTTTCACACCAATACAGCTGAGCTCCTTCTAAAAGAATAGTTGCCTTAAGCTGATTTTGTTCCATTAAAAACAATGTTCTGGTAAACATTAGACTTATAAAAACCCTTGTTTCATGGTTACTTAAGTAAAATTAGTCTGGACACTTAAAATATGCCACACAACCGGGATGTAGCCTGAAAATAAAATAACATATAAAGTGGACCAATGGAATTATTACAAAGGCAATGTTCAGAATGGCACACTACCATAATATTCATATTATGTTTTTTTGTTTTGTTTTGCCTATGCATTAGATACCTACAGCATTTGCTAAAATGTGTGGTATATAATCAGAGCACATAATGCGAGATACTCCATCCCACAATGCAATGCGATCAACCTCACCTTCCATTTCTAATGTTGGGTATGAACGTCAAGCTATATAAAACTATTAAAAACCTGCTGCTTAAATTGTTTAATATGCATTGGTGTTATTAACTAAAACTAAGACTAAATATTAAAATAGTTTATATTAATTGAAATACAGCTGAAATAAAACAAATATCAAATGTGTTAGATCATTAACTTAACATAGATACAACTTAAAATCCTTTGAAAATTGGACATGTTTCTTTGCAACTGACTAAATAATATCAGACTAAAAGTACTAAATTATTAAATAAATGAACGAATATAAATCATTAAAGCTCATATAACCATAAAATGAAAACACATACAACTTACTCAAACTGACAATACTATTATATAATTAAGGATAATATATACTAAATAATGTTAAAATATTAAATAAATACTATAATAGTATGTAAATAATAATAAAAATAACCTGTTTGCAGCATAATGGCATGACATCAATGTGGAATATGTTTTGAAAAGTCTATGGTCACATACTGTGACAGTGTGCCCATCATACTTTGTGGAAGGGGTAAAAAAAAAAAACTGTCTATGTGTCTTACCGTTATTGAACCATATAGCATTTTTATATATACTCACATTATGTAAATTGTTGAAGCCACTTCAATGAGTGCAGATAGCAGCAAAGTCATCTGGAATAGAACAAAAGGTGTTTGATGTAAATACCAAATACTGCTGCATGTTCATAGGCAGTTCATAGTCTACTGTGCAGTATACAATGAAAAACCTGTATTCCATTGCAAAAAAGTCAAAACTATCACAGTACAACAAACTGCACATTCAAGGACATAGAAACACAGCCTCTGAAAGAGAAGTTATGATGGATAGCAATCTGTCCTGTTGTTTTTGAATGCAGTGAGACCACCTCTGTTTCTCAGTGAGGGTGAAGGGCCAGCCTGGCTTTGGGATGAGAGACAGAACTCGTCACTTCAGCACAACACCTGCTAAGAGCACAATTAGAGGCCATTAGCCGGGTATGAAAAGGCCATAGCTGAATTTCCAGGCTCAGCTCTAAAATGAATGACTCCTGGCAAAGTGTTTATGCACGTGTATATGTGTGTTTCAGTTAAATGTGACATTGAGTGCGGCTGAAGGCGTGCCGCTAATTTCAGGCCTTTGTGATCCTCATTCACGACACTGAGAGATTAATGCCATCCTCACACAAGAGCGAGGGATCACCATGACAGCAGGGGCCAGACAGCACAACGTCCAGCTACATCTGTTCAAATGACACATTAGTGGAATTGAGAGGTTGTTTATACCGAGAGGCTGCTGATAGTATTGCTGAAATGTGAGGCTCCCAGATTCCATAGATGCGGTGTTGTTCAGTCAGTTATGGCCACGATATACAGTTTTAAATAAGTAATTAAAAGTTGAGAATCATCTTTCATTAAGCAACTGTTTTGCACAAGTCTGACAAGTTTTTATAACAAATCAATTTGGACATCTGTGCTACGCTGAATTAGCTCTAACAGTCAGCTATTGGTAGCATACAACATATAGTGCATACAGGTTTGGAACAACATGACGGTGAGTAAATCAGTAGCCCCTCACTACAGAACAAGGATCCAGGGGGCGGGGTTGGATCCACATCTAGGGGGTGGAGATGGTAGGTTTAGGGGTGGAGATGGGTGGGTTTAGGGATCAGGGGATGGAGACGGGTAGGTTTAGTTATATGTAAGGTGGGAGGAGTTGGATCCAACCTCACCCCCTGGATCTTGTGTTCTGCATTGAGGACCATCCCGAGTAAATGGCCATTTTAAAATTTCCTACCTTAGAAGCACTTTTTGCTTTGTCTTATGGACAATTTAAGTTAATTTAAGTGATTGGGAGTAAACTTTTGAAGCTCAATTTTGAGGAAGAGAGTACACTGATCATAATATGCATTCTGCATGAGTCAACACAAAATCAAAATGGTCATATGTTCTTTCTTAATGCATGTCCTGGGGGCTGTTTCATAAAACAAGTTTACCAAATAAGCCAGGTTTATTTCAGTTAGTCTGACTTATGTTCACAAAGCAAAATTACCATAGCTCAAGCTTAGTCACTGTAGCAACTTATGCTGGGAAACTAACCTGGTCCAGAGCAGGCTAACTGTCAGGCTAAGCAGAGCTCCTCTAACACTGACCAATATAAATGCATTGATATTACCACTGGCCCTCTCACATACAATTAGTTGACTTTATTATTAGTCCAAAAATAAAAGTATACAGAAAATGCGACTTAAATAATCAAATAAATATAAAATAGGCTACAACCAACTGTATTTAATGTATTGTGCCCAAAATGTAATGAGCTTTTTTTTTTCTTTTTTTAAAGGTATATGAAAACATATTAACATGGTTGCTACTTGCACATTCAGCTGATCAGCAGTTTCTAGCCACGCAGCCTTTCTCTCGGGTTTTATGACAGCGGTACCTTTTATGGTTATTAGTAGAACATTAAAACATTTAAATCTAAAATTGTTATTTAAAGCATTAAAAACACTAAATTAAAAGTTAAAACCACTGAATTAAAAATGAAAATAATAATAGAAATCCGACTACATTTTAACTGATAAGAGGAACACACATTAACTCATTTGAGATAGTAGGGCTGTATTAGCAGCTTACATTTGATTTACAGTTACTGCTATGATAAAAATTCACTTATATGTAGGATTAAAATTCTACATCTCACATTTAATGTCCAACAACAATTTCTGCAGATGCAGTCAATTATGCCCCTTATTCTATTGCGTTCCATCTGTTATTGCACATGCGTGCAGCCGCGCTTGTTCACTCGCGTAAGCCTCGCCCACTCCTGACAGCAAAATTGATATATTTGCATGACTTTCCAACATTTATAGATGAAAAATATACTTGTGACGTGTCAATTATGCACTGAGGAAAACACAACATCTCAAATGCATTAAATATCCCCAATATTGCCGTTTGCCAGGTGGAGCGATTGATCTATGATCGACTTAAATGGGTCATATGATGCGATTTCTATTTTTTCCTTTTCTTTAGTGTGTTATGTAACTATTTGTATAAGATCTGCAGAGTTACAAAGCTCCAAAGTCTCCCACAAAAGGATTTAACTACAGAGACCAGTCGCTTGACCGAACGGGCCTAAAACGGCTGGTTCTAACACGCCCCCACATGTCTTCGTCACAATGTGGAAATATTTGCGTAATGCCTCCCAAATGTTCATGCAAAAAAAGAAGGCGTGGTTTCAGGAACCGCAGTAGTGTTGATGCAGTCATGTCAGGGAGACGCTGTGTGTTTCTGTGCTAAAGCAAAAGCACTTTAGTTGGCCTTCCGAAAGTAGATGCATTTAAAAATCTTTAAGATCACTTACAACAGAACAGCACAACCCAGATGTTCAAATTTGTGCAACGCATTTAATGGACGACAGTTTTTTTGAACCTAGGAGAGTACAAGCTGGCTGTGCACAAAGGCATTTCTGAAAAAAGTGGGTAAATTCCGACTTTGCTATGACAGTTTGGCGCTTCTGAATCAGCGACTGTAAGTATGTTTTGTTATTAGTTTAAGTATTTGCTATTGACTGTTCAAATAAGGAGTTTTGCGTATCGTGTGTGTGTGTGTTTGAGGGAAAGGTTCACATCACCGCAGTGACATCCTGTCAGAATTCATAGCACGTATCTGTCTTAACCGCGGCTTGTACTGCATCATCACTGTGTCTGTCACTCGACTCTGTTGCCCTTTCGGGCTTGAACTGACGGTAAAACTAATGACATTATTTACTGTTTTTACATTTATGTTGAAAGCTGAAGCTCACGATTATGGTAAGGGGCGTTACATTTCCGACGCGTGCTTGTGGTGTTCGGCCAATCACAATGCACTGTGTCAACTGGCCAAATCAGAGCAAACTGCGCTTGTTGGAAGGAGGGACTTTGTTGAAAATGACGCGTTTGAGAGAGGCGGGACATAGAGAACCTACAATAATATTATAGTATTTGAAAAATAATGTGTTTTTGAACATTAAAGTATGTCAACATTATTCTGTTACACCAAATACACCAAAAAAATGATCTTTAAAAAAGCATCATATGACAGATTTAAGATCTGATCTTAAGATAGCGTGCACATCAAATTATCCTGACTCATTGAACCTGGATCGAATTAGTGAAATTGCGTGTACTTAAATTGTCGCTTATGAAACCGCTTTAGTCCCGATTGATTTGTTAGGTTATTTCAAGTCAGATTTTGGACTTTAATCCCCACTTTTCTTAGCGTCTTTTATGAAACAGCCCCCTGGTCTTATTCTGTATAATTCAACTGCACATTTTTCTTTCTTTTCTTTTTTTCCTTCCCAAAGAAATTGACTTTATTTTGAAAGAAAATAAATCAAGACATTTTAGGCAAATGAAGGCATTGCTTTAACAAACATGCATTTAGCTAAGTCACACCCTTCATTATTTTATGGAATATTCTGTTTTACTCAGAAATACAAAAGTTAATGGATGTACAGGGAACTGCAAAGAGCAATTATCTTTGAGCTTAACATTATTTTTAGTCTTTGCAAAATAAATAGATTATTTTTAATATAAATATTGCCAATTAAGACATTTATTATTTCGTAAATTCAGATTGCACTTGTATAAAGTTAACCACTTAATCTGAATAAAATAAAATTATTCTCTCTTTTCATAACATCTGTAACCATGTGCACATGCACTACAGTTCAAAAGTTTGGGGTCAGTTATGCTGGTTAATGAGTTTTTGTTGAATAATTATCGATGCTCAAAATCTGCAGGATTTTGATCCTGTATAAAACAGTAATTCTGTTAAATATTACTACAATTTTAAAATAACTAAATAATTTAAAATATAAATATGTATGTCTGTGATGCACAGCTAAATTTCAGCAGCCTTACCCAGTCTTCAGTTTCGCCTTATCTTTCAGAAGCTTCTAATGATTTTGCTGCTCAAGAAAATGTTTTATTATTATCAATGTTGAAAAAAGTTTGTGCTGCCTAATATTTTTGTGGATTTTGTTTTTCAGTATTCTTTAACTTATTTGTTTTGTTTTTTTACATTACAAAAGTCTTCACTGTCACTTTTGATCAAAAGTGTTAATTTATTTAAAAGAGTATAGTGTACATTTGGGCACACACAGGTGTGTAAAGTGTTTTAATCGCAAAAAAATACTTTGTAAAGTGACTAAAATATCATTGCTTATAAAATATGACTAAAGAGACTAAAATGATTTTGGTTAAAAAGAAATGAAAGAGCCACCTGGGCCCCCACACACAGCCCCTTCCTGTCTGTCATCATTAGTCGTCACGGCTGATTCATGAGGCTAAAGAGGTTGCGGAGCTGTAATCAGAGGGTATTCTCCAACTCAATGCCTGCGGAGCGCGTGTGAGACTGTGACGGGGACTTTCAGCCCTGCAGGCCCAGGACACCCAAACCTCCAGCCCTGATGAGGGGAAAGAATGTCAAAGCATTCTGATTAGCAGAGCTCTTCAATCAAAGCTCTGTATCCGTGTCTGAACCAGAGAAGTGATTGGAGAGCTCTGGCTTGCCAGAGATTGTCTCTGATTGTGATTGTGGAATGAAGTGAGCCTTGTGTGGCATGGCTGCAGCTGCAAAATTTGAAATGTGTGGCCAAAAGGCCATTTGGGAAATTATTGTTGTGAATTTGTGACTTGAGTTAGCAAAACAAGCCGCTCTGAAAGCGTTTTCAAATGAAAGAGGTGTGATGGATTGAGAATTTGGGTTGGCGTCAGGTGGTGCACCGATCTAACAAGCCTTTGATGACCTTGAAGCAAAATTCAGTCAAAATTTCAGCCAAAGCCAGTCTAGATGAGGGATCTTAACATTTTAATGCCAATTATTACTTAGTGGTTATAGAAACAGAGCAGGGACAGTCTCTTAATGGTCTAGATGGTTGACGAGATGGACCACCAGCCAGCATGACCGAGGTAGACCTGGTAGATAATTTTGATTAAGCTTTTTATAATTGGTAGACCACCTTAGACTTGAATTAACCACATGGCTTGTTTTTTTCCAACAGGGAAGACCATGAATGCTAAGCACATTGGTACAAAGCTGGTGATCACCAACCAGAAAGCCATTTAGCTGCAGGTAATGGGCTTATGCTTACAGTGACTCCCATGACAATGAGGTGCATATAAATTGAAAGAATAACGATGAAAAAAAGCATAGAACTCCCACACCTCCAAGATTGTTGCACTGTGAGAACTTCCTGCTAAATGGTTGGATGTAAATTGTAAAAAGAGCCAGGTAAACTTTTAGAAAATGAAAAAGCACTCACTCTCTTATGCAGACACACACACACAGTCAGCCCATTATATGTATTTGAATAGAATATGTAATCTCTGCTTATTTCATGTGGAATAAATGCCAGGTTGTCCATACCATGATGAATGCATGGGTAGGAAATACTGGCTATACTTAATGGGGCGACTCAATAATATAGGCTATATTAAAGTTTGTTAGGTCATTAGAGCCCATTCTTTAAGACAATTTACGGCTAAGATGCATTTCTTGCTAGTTCTTCAAGCAAAATAAGGCATGAAAAGAATATATTCTTGGCCACAAAGCCGGAGGAACTAAATCAAAAAGAGACAAAAGAACATGGTTCCTCAAAAGAAGGTGTTTTAAACACACATTCTGTTAATGGAGTTCCATTTGGCCTTCCTCGTGTCTGAAGGAGATATGCATAACAGAATGGATACTCTCAGCTCATATAAAGGGATGATGATTAATTGATTTGATTTGTCATTACTCACCTTCAGAGCTCTTCGAGAATATCGCAAACTTTCCAAAAGCTTGGTGCCCTCCTCTCCCTCTCGGCAGCTTACTCATAACCATTTCTCTCTGGCCAGCTGAGCCTGTCCATTAATACTGAAGGGAAAATTGCCAGAATGTGACATCTGCTTAAGGGGTCTGGAGAGGAAACATGAAATGTCAGCCTTGTTCATCAGTCACTCTCAGACTGTGACTTTGGCAATCAGAGCTCCTCAGCTTGGTTCTTCACGCCGAGAATCAAGCGTGATTATACAGAACTGCATTCGACGATGTGAGAGTGTGTTTATAGGTTTTTTAATTGTATAATTGAGACAAGTTTGTTTGCGAGACTGCAAAATGGTGTAATTCCTTCAAGTATGAGGCATTTTGTACCATTCGTTTTGCTCTTTGGGTAGTTTGAATAGCAGGTGAGTAAAAGGGCGCTTTGTTTTTCCGCCCTCAACCTAAGTTGTATTGCTTAGCTAAACCAGCTCAACACCAGTTTGGACAGGCTGGATTGCCAACTAGACCAGCTAAAACCAGCAAACCATCTTAGGCTAGATTAACCTTTCTTTCAGCAGGAACTAAATTTTTATTCAGTTTTTGGATTTTGGAATTATGGTTGTAATAAGTTTTTTATGAAAAAGATAAGGAATACAAGAAATATCGTAGGCTGGATTCAGTCCTACCGTACCTGCATGGGTTGACCACTGTACCAGAGCTCCAACATCTTTGTCCTTAGTAGGAAGACAAGAGCACACAAACACAATTGTCAAGGTGAGATGACCACAATTACACAAAATGGGGTAGCGAGATGCTTCGGTGGCCACCTGCCTCTGTAGCATTACCTCTCATTAACACTGCAGATTAAGGCCCCGACATGTGCATTCACACTCGCCGTGGAAGGTGTACAGGGTACAGAATGTTTCAGAGCTTAGTAATTGATAGTGACTAGACAGATAGTGGTGAAGCGGCCTGGGGGAGGATGCTGTCAGACCCGGAGACAAGAACTCTGCTGAGGAGAGCAATACTTCACTAGACTCACCCTCCCACTCTCATCTCATTCATTAGCAGCCACCTGATGGAAGGCCACTGATCGATCCACAGGGCATCCTCTGCTGCACAGAACCAGAGAAAAAACACACTTTCATTTCACGGGAGCCATGGGGAGGAGACCTTTGGATCAAATGGAAAGAGAAAAATGTACAGTGGGGTTCAAAACTCTGAGACCACATTGAAAATCACACTTACTTTTTAAAATGTAAATCTTTAATTTAACGTTTTAGTAGGCTATTTAAAACTATTAAACTAACTATTATTAAACTATTTAAAATGAAGTTATGACAGAGTTAAATAAAATATAATATAAAAAGAAGAGCACTGACCTTTTTTTTAGCATTTTTCAAATCTTGAAACGTGATCATCTGGTTTTACAAACTTGTGGAGTACATGGAGCTCCAAACCAAATACTAAGAAATTTGGAAATTCATGTTAATTGTTAATTTTCAATTTAATATTTCAGTCAAAAGGATATGCTAGCAATAAAATAAGTTATTACACTTTTTTAATTTTAAATAGGACATAATAAAAAACGAAGTATTTTCTTAGCAGTCTCATCATTATTATCGTAAAAAAACTAAAATAACATAAA
This sequence comes from Sinocyclocheilus anophthalmus, assembly GCA_018155175.1. Classification (NCBI taxonomy): domain Eukaryota; kingdom Metazoa; phylum Chordata; class Actinopteri; order Cypriniformes; family Cyprinidae; genus Sinocyclocheilus; species Sinocyclocheilus anophthalmus. The sequence goes on from JADLZN010010578.1 coordinate 206,920, forward strand.
AACTATTAAAAACCTTTTTATTATTAAGATAAAAATAAAATTAAAAATGAATAAAATAAAGTTGAAATAAAATGTAAATATTAGATGACAAACAAACTAAAAGAAAAATAGAACTGCTGAAATAAGGAATAAGTTTAGGCTGAAGAACTAAAATTACTAACTGGAAATAAATAAAAACTAAAACTGAACTAAAAAAGACCAAAAAAAAAAAGGAACCGAACCTACATAACCTAACTCTGTAAAAATGTCAACACAAAATAATTAAACTTTAACAAATTCAATTTAAATTAATACTGAAAAATATAAAAGCAAACTCAAATTATGAATAACAATTATAACATAATAAAGAGTAACACTGAGTCTCAGACATTTAGACCCTTCTGTATGAGCTGTGGATGCAACATATTTGCAAAAAAGAGTGCATTTTGTCATAAAGGAAAAAAATAAAGGTCCATTTCAGTCCTCTACACATGAAAAATTGGCCAGGCTTGCTCCTATCTTGGGCAGAAATGTACATATGGGTAGTGGACGAGAGAGAGAGAGAGGCCCATGTGGGGTTTCCATCAGGGGGAAATTACACTGAGAACACGGGACACAGAACAGAGAGAAACAGGTCACAGTGCCTGGGGTCATAATGGAAAGCAGAACAGGCGAGAGGAACATTAGTAACCCCAAACCTAATTTTCTGCGCAGAGCTTGCTGCAGGCAAAAGAGAGAGAGATAAAGGGACAAAGAGAAGGTGAAAAACAGAGGGCATTGTGAGGACAGTCTGTTTCCGCTGAAGGCTTTAACAAGTGCTGTGAAAGATCTAAGCCTCGGTGGTTTGCTGTGATGCATGCAAGGTGTTTAAACACTGAGAGTTTGCTGGAAGTTACAAAGATGAGTTGACAGGAGCAGAGCTCATTCGGTTTGTTCTACCTGATTGGGTCCGTTTCAGCAATCACAGAGGGGCGACGGCGGAGTGATGCTGGAGGCAATGTACAGTGCACTTTTGTCACCGGAGGTGACAAACGCTGCTTCATCTCCAATGGTAACCAGAGCATATGGAGATGTCAGGCTGATGTGTGATGCACAATACAACATGGTCAAGCAGCCATTTGGTGCGCGGCACTCAGCACTTCATCATATTTGTGTCAAGTGCCTTAGAATGGAAATGAGTTTTAGTGCTGAATCTGTTTGTTCATTCATTCATTATTGAGTTTAACCAAGTGTTTTAGAATGTAAATGAATGTCAGTAAGTTTTAAACATAGTTTTAAACAGTTAGTTATTTGGTTGTGCCAAGTGTCTTAGAATGTAAACAAGCCACAGTATCATTTAGTTGGCTAACAAGCTAACAGATACTAACATTGAAAAACACTGACATTCTAAGACATTTATCATAATTATTTAACACTTGGCACAACAAAATAACCACCTAACTAACTAATTAACTAAATTTTACAAAAAATTAATTTGCATTCTAAGACACTCATTTATATTCAAAGACAACTGGCACAACCAACTAACTGTTAACTAATTCAAATGCATATGTATTCTTAAACATTTGGCACTATTTTCTAATTACCCAACATTTACTGACACTCATTTACATTCCAAGACACGTGGCACAACTAAATAACTAACTGTCGAACTAACAAAGTAAGAACTCAGATTATTGCATACTCATCCTGCACATTCCAAATTTGTACATCATTGTCTGAAGATGTTAAAGGTCTGTTGCTGATACATTGAAACATTTGGTGCATTTTACTGCTGGCTGAACTCCAAAAACATGTCCTTTGATGGGCTCTGTACTAATCTTTGAATTCAGGCAACACAGATCTACACCAAACTTTATCTGCCTCACTATTTCCCTCTGCACCTCTCCATCTGTCTTCTCAGCCTCATTCTGTCGCGTGAAGTGACCCGTTCTCCACTAGTCCATTCAATCATGCTGAGCCCACACAACAATAACTGCAATATTGGATTTTCACAAGCTCTGTCCCTCAGGACAGAAGATTCAGCTTGAGTATAACACAAACCAGACCAGGTGGGAGGACAACTGGCCACACACTAGCACAAGTTATTGAATTGGGGAGGAGACTTCAGGGGACAGTGACATTCACAGAAAAATAAAAAACCACATGACCTGAACAGACAGAATGAAAGTGTGATAGATGTATTTAGGGCTCCATCAATGTCACTGATGTGATTTCTAGATAACAGCTTTACCGATTAGCTGTTATCATCCCAACATTTATGTGCTGGAGATCCTGATGTTGCTGCATTGTCATTGTGCTGTTCACTGAATGAGAACAACAAAGGCATCTTACAACATTAATACAGGAAATAGGATAGAATCTACACATAATCTTGTAATCGTTGCACAATCTGCATTCTCAGCAACATCCCTGATCAGATGAAGCCCGTCAAGGTGAATGCATTAACAAGCAGGCGTTAGGTTTTTTTTTTTTTTATGTGCATGCATGCATGAGAGATTATCCACTTCAGATACTGATTTTCTTGCGATCTACTTCAAAAGATTGTTTTGAATTACAGCAAACACCCGTTTCCAGGCAACAAGAAAAACATATTAACATATTCCGTCATCCAACAAGCTATTGTTTATGACACCAAGACTTATGATACTCATAACTCACACTTTGTGAACAAAGCTCCACAACTTAAATAATAGATTTTGTTTACGGAGGAGAAGCACCTGCTAAGAAACAGTGCAATGGTGAGTTGTAGAACACAGAAAAGAGGAGGTGGGAAAATGGGAGATTTTTGTCAAGGCTTTGACTGATCCCAGGGCATTATAGTCCCTGTGAAAATAAGTTGATTCAAGAAGTTGTAAAGCTGTAATGCCAATTGTTGTGAAGTTGGATAGGCAAGATGTTTTCTTTTTGGCTGGTTTAGCTGACTGGAAAAGCAAATTCACTAACCACCAGCAATCCACTTTAACCATGAGAAAATTGCGCTCAAATAGCATTGTGTCCTAATAATTTACAATGAGGCTTACTAAGTCAAACATGCCTCCTTCCTACGCAAATTAGCCTCAGATTTTCTATTAAATAAAATTTTCTGTTAATCACATATGGTAGTTATTCATGTTATTCAAGTGATGATCAAATGATGAAGAAAAGAGATTCAATTCAATTCAAGTTTATTTGGATAGCGCTTTTCACAATACAAATTGTTACAAAGCAACTTTACAGAAAATTAATTTCTACAATATTTACTAGTAGCTTATCAGTGGTGACTGGGCAGTTATGACATCTGGCAGAAATGTAACGGAAAAATCAATTAAAGACAGTATCCATTAAGACTAATCAAACAAACGATGACACTTTAACAGCAATTATTATATGATGCAATCAAACTTATAGCAAAATGTGGTAGTTCTGTATGTTGTTTCAGGGTTGGCATCATCTGAGGTCCTCTGAGGGGTTGCCATCATCTCTTCTCAGGTGTTCTGGATCCAGACTGAAGCTTGTGTACATCCTAGGAATGTCAATCCTGTGGCAAAACCAGAGAACAAATAGAGACATAATTAGCGTAGCTGCTGTTCCAACCAAGCAAAATTGATTTGTTAACCCAAGCTAAAGAATAGTAATGTGCATTTGTATCAGATATATAACTGCAGTACAAGATTATGAGATGCATTATTTGAATGCTTGGCCAAAGAGATGTGTCTTTAATCTAGATTTAAACAGAGAGAGTGTGTCTGAACCCCGAACATTATCAGGAAGTCTATTCCAGAGTTTGGGAGCCAAATGCGAAAAAAAACTCTACCTCCTTTAGTGGACTTTGCTATCCTAGGTACTACCAAAAGTCCAGAGTTTTGCGACCTTAGGGAGAGTGATGGATTTTAGCGTGGTAGAAGACTAGTTAGGTACTCAGGAGCTAAACCATTTAGGGCCTTAAATGTTAGTAATATTTTGTAACTGATACGGACCTTAATAGGTAGCCAGTACAGGTAGACATTTTGGACTACCTGTAGCTTGTTTATTGAAGATGCAGGACAACCACCTAGCAGTGCATTACAGTAGTCCAGTCTAGAGGTCATGAATGCATGAACTAGCTTTCTGCATCAGAAACAGGTAACATGTTTCGTAACTTGGCAATGTTTCTAAGATCGAAGAATGCCGTTTTTGTAACATGGGAAATATGATTTTCAAGACAAGTTGCTATCTAATATAAACACCCTATTTCGATATGTTTTTGTACCATGACCATTTTTCTGGTTTAATCACGGTCAGATTTTTTCAAGATCCTGCATTAAATTTATATTTTGACCTCACTATTCGGGGAACAGACACAGTCTTTATAGATTGGACAGTGCAAGTACTTCTATCATTTAAGCGGGTAGAACAAAAGTCATCATGGCAGTTATTTGAGATTTGACTTACTAGTCATATGGAGCATAGTGTCCTGGAGATGTTGTCCGACAGGAGTTCTGCTCCGACTCTGCTGGGGTGCAGGACATCAGCGCGAAAAAGCCTAGGACACTCCCAGAAAAGATCCTGGGTCCTGACACAATGATCGTCGTCGCGGGCGATGTGCGGCTCACCGTCTCGATTAGGCTCCTGAAGTCCCTCTTCAGTGTCGCCGTCTGCCGCAGCTTGGTGTCGTTAACCCCTGCGTGAAGCATGACCGCTCCGGTGCTCTCGTCGCCCTTCAGGATCGCGGGTATCTGCGCAGAAACATCGAGAACACGAGCACCAGGAAAACAGTGGGTGTGCACTTTACCTTCAGCTATTGTAGCACGGATGTGCCGGACGACACACATCTGCCGATGTGCACACATCCGAAATTAAAGCAAGTAACAGTGAGTAAAACAATGGAAATGTGTGTGGATAGAGTATTAGTGTAAGCGAGATTAGCTGCTACCATGCTGGCGATGCTAGTGGGCTATATGCTAATAGCGGACTCTGGAAGTCAAAAATAGAACTAGTGATAAGGCGCTCTGATTGTTTTTGTTGTAGAATACGATAGGGGATATATTCACACGTTATAGAAACAAAAATTATGGTGTATAAAATTGATTTTAAGATAAAAAAAATAGACGATAAAGAATTAACTTGACGGAGCTCAATCTCAAAACACACGGCAGCAACAAACAGGAAGTGACGTATATATAATATGATGTTCACATGTATGTACAGTTTTGTATTTTTTATTTCTTTTGAAACATTTAATATAAATATATTTATTTCTTGCTCAATATGTCTTTTTTTCATGATTATTTGATTAATAAAAGTTCAAAAGAACAGCATTAATTTGAAACAGAAAAGTTGTGTAACATTTAGACAAGTTGTTACTGTCACTTTTGATGGAATTAATGTGTCCTTGCTGAAAAAATATATCAACTTAAAATGACTTAAACATAGTTTGTATGTGAAATGAAAAAAAAAACTGAAATGTCTGTGCAAAAACAGCCTATTTTCAACTGCATGGTGAGTTCTCTAAAGGGTGTGTGCATGTGTGGCCGCTATCTCAGAACGTGAAGTCCAGGCTGGTAAGATGCCCTGTGGAGTGGGCAGCAGTCGGGTTATGCTATTCCCCTCTGATGTGACGAAAAGGTCAGTACGCCCTTCCTTTGAAGCCAAGCCCACACACACTCTCAGTAGGGTACAGTTCCACACATCCTCTGTCCTATCTGATACATTCAAAGACACGCACGTCCTGCCCTTTAATGCCCTACATGGGCCGTGAAAGGAGTTCTGCTTTGGACAGACAGGTACACGATAAGAACAAATAAAAAGCAGCATGAGACAGCAGACTGGCATGCTCGCTCACAGGAGAACACTTGTAGAGTGGTTATTTTGTCAAATCGCTGTTAATGCACACACACAAGAGGGAAGAATGAATAAATATACCATGCTATAAGAAATGTAATTAAGCCTTGAAATCTAAATGAAGAACTTAAAGCATATTATAGTTCACCCGAGAATGAAATTGGAAATCATATACTCACCCTTATGTTGCTCAAATCCCATATGAATTAGTATGTGGATTACAAAAGGAGAATATTATTTCCTCTTAAACTACGCTGTGAGAAAAGAAAAGACACATCTGATAAACAAAAATAAAGAGATGAAAATTGAAAATGAAAATTCTGTCATTATTTACTTTAGTCATTCCAAACCTGTATGCATTTCTTTCCTATGGTAAAATACAATAGAGATTTTGAAGAATGTTGGGAACTAAACTGTTTCAGTTCCAGTTGATTTCCTTTGTATTTTTTTTTTGTTCATATAATGGAAGTGAATGGGAACCGAAACTGTTTGGAAACCAACATTCTTCAAAATGGCTTTCAAGTTACTCAAAGGACAAAAACGACCCTGAAAATAGCCCATATGCAGCAGGAGTTGCAGTATAAAAAAATCTGTTAAACAAAAATGCATTAAAGCGATAGTCCACCCAAAAATGAAAATTCTGCCATTATTTACTCAAGTCATTGCAAACATGCATTTCTTTTTTCTGCAGAACACAAAATATATTTTGAAGAATGTTGGTAACCAAACAGTTTTGGTTCCTATTAATTTCCTTTGTATTTTTCATATAATGGAAGTCAATGGGAACGGAAATTGTTTGGATACCAACATTCTTCAAAATATCTTCTTTTATGTTCCACGGAACAAAAAAAGTCATACAGGTTTTGGAACAACATAAGGCTGAGTAAATGCAGACTGGTGTCCTCTTTAACCAAAGCTAAAGGTACCATAGCTAAAGTTCAGCTAAATGTTTCATTGTCCTTACTACATTAAAAAGCATTAAGTAAAATTAAAATGTATGACTCCATACTGTACACCATAATGATTATATACTTTCCAATTATAACCAAGTACATGAATAAATGAATATGGTACTTAACTGATCTTAAAATGCAACACTCATTGCTCCATCTCTCTTTCCTCCAAAGTGGACTGAAAAAGTTTGAAGGCCCTTGTTCATTATGAGGAACAGACTACCATGTAAGTAGAAGATGACAGACCTTTCATTTTTAGGAGAACTGCCCCTTTAAATTCCAGTCATTGAGGCTAGTAATTCTCAAATTTCATACTTATTGATGAAAAGCAACCCATTAAAGACATTTTAAGAACGTCAATTACCTTCATTCACAATTGAGTGTCCAATTGAGTATGAACTGAATGACAGTTGAATGTCAACCGTCTGGAGTCCCAAGTGCTTTTCTTTTACCTTTGTGCGATGGCATAATCCACACCAGCCTCGCAATAAAAGAGCAATCCTCATAAAGATACACTGAGCTGTTTATAAAAGCTCACCCTTATCCTGCTTTAGCAAACACACAGCATAAATAATTATCAGGCACAGAGAATGTATCTTGCTAATGAATCTGATAGAGAATAAATACAAAACAAAAGCAACTGCGTCCAGGTCCTCTCCATAATATTGTATTATATTACATATATGGTTCATCTGTTGTGCTGAGTAGTGTTATAATTGCTAAAAATCTTTTTGAGAGAGGAATGACGGCTTTCAAATGTCTTTTCTTGCTCATCAGATTAACATATTCCTCTTACAGTAAGTAATCTTAAAATTAGTTTTACAGCAATACAGTGGACGTCTGCCAAGTATGAGAGTTACATTTTAAAGTCGCTCGATGTCCCGCTGGTCTTATTGAGCATGCTAAACAAAAGCTTTTCTCTGGTTCACTTAACTTTTGACAAGCACATAAATGGGAGAGCAAACACATTAGATGCATACATAAGCAATAACTCAGACTTTCTGGATAGATCTGAAGAAAAATCAATATGCAAACAATATGATGCAGAGTTACTGCAGTGATGGAAAGAAACTTTAATGAGAAACCTTTCCAAGACAGAACTTTTGTGGCTTCTGCAATCTCTAAATCCAAATATCTCACACTTTGGACTAATCTAAGTTGAATTTAGGAGGCTGTTGGGGAAGATTCAAGGAGCAGTTTAAGAAAATACAATGTTACAGCTGTTCCATTTCTCCTGATTAGGAAGAAGTTGTGATCGCTTACCCGACTCGGCTTTGATCTGTCTCAGCGAGTCAATGCCCTCCTCCAGGAATCGTTTCTCTCCCTCACCGGGCCGCTGATGCACAGATCAATTGTTGTTTTTTCTTCAAAGTCAAAGTGAGTTAGCGCTAATTCAATGGAGAACAGGAGTAAGAAGGCCTCTCAAGCTCCTCTGGGATGTTCCATCCACCTTGCTGCATGCTGCAATCACTGCTCCGGAATAGCAATGCGATACTGAAACCTTCAGCATAGTGGAAGAATATCAGAGATATATATTCAGACACATACGCATCAATAAAACGTGATGGATTTGTATTCTATCAGGCATCAGAGTGCTGATAACAACAGGAGAAAGCTGACAAAGTAGGCTCTTTCTCATGTGGGAAGATTTTAACAGCATAGTCCACTCCAATAATAAAAACCATAATGTTGCTCCCAAACCTGTATATGACTTTCTTCCTCTCATATACACAATGAGATATTTAACTAAATGTGACTGTTTTTGGATAAAATTAAAGTAAATGGTCCTCAAGCTCCAAAAAGTATCATAAAAGTGGTTCATACTCATAACCATGTATTTATGTGGAGAAAGTACAGAAATTTAAGGTTTAATTAAAGTTGTCTGTCTGTGCAATGCAAAAAAAAAAAGACTACAAATAATAAATAAATAAAGAGATAAAACGGAGATAAAAGGCTGTGGGCTCAGTCAGACTATCTGTGAGTGTTTAGTTTCAGTGTTCATTAAAGCCCTGAAGCTTTCAGAAATCTGCTGAATAATGTGTTTTATGTCATCCCCGCAGACTTCTGCGGACAAATAATTGGGGATATCTTGATGTAGGTAACACAGAAAAATAATATATATTGTTCACTTACTTATACTACCGACATTGTACCAATACAAAACTGGTTGAAAATCAGTGAACTTGCTCTTTAAGACAAAATACAGTATGCACAACACAGAGCATAAGACAACTTTCTGGGTTCTGGTCAACATGTACTTTTGCTGTATGGAAAATAGCAGTGTGAACATCCTGCTCAACATCTCCTTTTTTTCAATAGAAAAAAGAAAATGGTAACACTTTAGATTACAGCCCGCAATTACAGCGCAAGTAAACTGAATTTACAGCATAGCTTTCTTTGTAATTACATGTACCTATAATAGTACCTCCATGTAGTTATAAAACACAGGCACAATATGCTAAGTTTGGGGAATAAAGGAGTAATAATCTATAAAATTACTAATTATTTATACTGTAAGTATTTCGAAACTAAGGGGTACCTATTGTAATATTATGTGGTATGTACATGCTAAACAACAGTCCTACGTTTGGGAGCGATTTAGCAAGAAGATACTCTTTTTGTAATAATACATACTGTATTATATTATAGGCCTAGGTATTTTTTTTACAGGATACGTGATGGAGATTATTGAACAACAAAACTGGAAATCTAAGGAAATGAATAAATGAGTTTCTGCTATGATTTATAATTCTCAACGTACTTACCTTATGAAATCGTATTGTATTCGCCAATCTCAGTTGAGTCACACCAGCAAATCCCCACTATCACCAAATGACTAATTCTGATGTTCAGTTTGCATGACACTGTATACAATCATGATTCAAAGCAGCTTAAAGGGGTGGTTCACTGGTTTTTTTCTAGGCTTGATTGTGTTTATGGGTGCAGTCTAACATGTGTTAATGCTTCGTTTTTAAAAAAACGCATTATTTTTCACATAATTTACCTTTATTCCACACAGCTCTATCCCTTCTCTCAGAAACAGTCTGATCATTTCCTTCTTTTATGAAGCCCCTCCCTCAGAAATAGGCAATGGGCTCTGATTGGTTAGCTAGCCCAGTGTGTTGTGATTGGCTAATCCGCCTCTAGTGCGCATCTAATCGTCACGCCCCTCAACATTGCGGCATGTGCTCCGGTTGTATTGTAAACAATGGCGTCGTTAATATCGCTTATCAGTTTGAGCCCGATTGAGAAGCAGAGGATATTATTGAAGAGGATCGTGCAGAACCTGTGCAAGCATGGCTTTTAATGGTAGGCCTATGTTTTTTGTTTGTTGTTGTCTCATACTTTTAGATGCGCTGTTATTTGTAAATGCTACTGCTTATGTTAGCTTTTAATATACGGTTTTTATCCTGATTAAAGCTTTAATACAGTACGGCAACTGCACGCGCGTCCATGTTTAACGCTTCTCATAGCTATGTGAAAATAAGTGTATAATTGTAAGTTAGAGTTCTTTGTCGGAGCTGAGCTGAATGAGAGAGAGAGAGAGAGAGAGAGAGAGTGCAGAGCAGGGGGACGCAAGGAACAGTATTAAGAGCTGCTGCTTTAGAACATTGATTCTGAATCCATTAGAATCGTTAGAAGACAGAATCGCGATTCATATATGAATAGATTTTTACGTGCACCTCTAGTTTTCTCTTCCTCTTCTCTAAAGCAGCATGGCCTCACTCCCTTTGCTGCCTTTTCCCGAGGGCGTGGTTTATCTGGGTTTGTGATGTCACGAACCCAGGAAGTACCCTTCTGTCTTCCTAACAGCCTTTTGTAACTGCCAGAATTTTAAAAGACGATATCTCCGTTTGCATTGAACTTTCAGCTTCATAACTTTGCAGATATTGTTTATGCTCAAACAGCAACATTACACACTAACTAACGTTAAAAAAGTGAAATCACAATGAACCACCCCTTTAAAACAAGCTTACCTCTTTCCAGATGTTCGCAGAAAATAAAATACAATGATACAAAACTTGTATTTCAGTGGATATACTGTATACTGTGATGTTTTTATAGCAAAAAAAAAGAAAATTAAATTAAATTAAAACTATTGCAATATTTTTCTGTTTACTGTGCAAATATACACTTGTTCTGCATTTAAGTCCAGCTTATTCCCCCCTTGTTCCATGTAGTTGTAGGGTAAGGTACAACAAATTGCTCCAAAATGATTGTTGTTTAGCACAGTCGGCCATACATACATATTACATACCAGGTAATATCTTAATCATATCAAGCTCGTTTTCTTTCCTAACCCAACATGGTGGGCTGTCTTATTTAATTCAAATATTGTTTGAAAATTACTATGCTGAATTTAAATGAACCCAAAATGGGTTTTTAAATTAAAATCACACACAATATGACAATAGTAACAACAGATAATAATAAAAGGTGAAAATATATACACCAGAAATTGACAAGATTGTTGTTGAACATAGTAGGTCATATGTAATATTAGAATAGTGTTGCAATATACTTATAGTATAAATAATTTGTACGTTTCCAGGTCATTACCTCTTTATTCCCTAAATGTTGCAGATTGTTCCCATGCCTACGCAGAGGTATACTGTATAGGTACAGTATTATTACGAAAAGGTACACTGTAAATTTGGTTTGTTTACAGTGTAAATTGCGGGCTGTAATCTAAAGTATTACCTAGAAAATCAATGGGTTTGAAGTAAAATGTGGTGAGAAAATGATGACAGCATCTCTCATTTTTGGGTGAACTTTCCATTTCAGATTATTTAATAAGAAAGGAAGAACTCAACTAGAAGCCTGTATTAGACCAGAATGGGACAATATTCCTAAACTTGAGCGACTTGTCTCCTCAGTCCCCAGACGTTTGCAGACTGTTATTAAAAAGAAGAGGGGATGCCACACAGTGGTAAACATGGCCTTGACCCAGCTTTTTTTGAGATGTGTTGATGCTATGAAATTTAAAATCAACTTATGTTTCCCTTAAAATTATACATTTTCTCATTTTAAACATTTGATATGTCATCTATGTTTTATTCTGAATAAAATATTGAAATTTGGAACATCATTGCTTTCTGTTTTTATTCACAATTTGTACAGTTTCCCAACTTTTTTGGAATCGGGTTTGTAGTAATATCTAAATGAACTGTTTTTCAAGCATCATTTAATATGATTGAATCAAGAAGACCACATTAGTTTACACCAATAAAAGTCATTTTTAAGGGTCGACTGATGCAGTAATAGATCATTAGAGCAAATTAGTTTGTGTGTTACCAATTTATACACTCTCAGGAGAAAAACAATGGTACAAAGGTTGAGGCATTAACCCTTCTCAAAAGGTACACTTTTGTGTTTTATGTATCCGTAAATAGTGCATATTAGTACCTTTTAAAAGGTACAACAGTCTGAGTCAAGTCACTTATATAGCACTTTATACAAGACAGAATGTTTCAAAGTCTTTTTTTTATAAAAAGGAAAGAAAAATCAATGATGCAAATTAATTCTACTGTAAAGCAGATCTAGAAAATAATCGTGTCATTATTCTATAAAGATGATCAATTATGAAATTAGTTCAATTC